>OZ057400.1:73339843-73597930 GCA_964056695.1 Melieria picta
GAAAGCATTGTAAATTTCAAAGTCGTGAACTATCTGGAGCACAATAAATTGCTAAGTGACCATTACTTTGGAAAGCATTGTAAATTTCAAAGTCGTGAACTATCTGGAGCACAATAAATTGCTAAGTGACCGCCAATACGGCTTTCGAAGACAGCGGTCGACGGGAGACCTTGTGGCGGTCCTCACCGAGAAATGGAACCATAGTGTTCTAAACCTCGGTGAAAGCAAGGTTGTTGCATTGGATATTTCCAAGGCCTTTGACCGAGTGTGGCATAAAGCACTCGTGTCAAAACTGATTGCATATGGCGTCGGTAGTATCTTCTCTCGTTGGATTACGAGCTTCCTCTAATGATCGCTCTATTCGTGTTGTAATAGACGGTATAGCCTCGGAAAAGCATTCCTTAGCGCGGGAGTGCCGCAGGGTTCGGTCCTTTCTCCAACCCTTTTCCTGATCTTCATCAACGACCTATTGTCGTCGACGAGGAATCCCATCTACTCGTTTGCAGATGACAGCACAGCACCTTCACAAAGCGTCTCCACAGAGATTGAGAGAGAACGGCGCCGTATGAATGACACACTTAATAGCGACCTACAAACAATCTCTAAGTGGGGTCAAGCGAACAGGGTCGATTTTAATCCCCGCAAGACCCAATGTGGCCTGTTATGGGTGGTGTGGGTATTGCGGAATTGGCAGCTCTTGATGTTCTGGGCATGTCCATTAAGAACGATTTTCGTTGGAACGATCGTATTTTTGGCGTATCGAAAGAAGCAGCCAAGTGCCTCGGCTTCCTAAAGCGGTGCAAAAAATACTTAACCCCGTCCGATCTCCGCATTATTTATACCACCTATATCCGACCTAAAATGGAGTTTAACTCGCACTTATGGGCAGGGGCTTCAAAAAACCATTTGGAGCTCCTGGATCGGGTGCAAAACCGTGCGATTAAGCTTATAGGGGACAGTAGGGCATCCAGCTCTATTGACTCCTTGGAACACCGTCGAAACGTGGCTTGTGTGGTTTTATTTTACCGATACTTTTTCGGTCGGTATCTCAGTGGAGATAAGCAGCTTGCTGCCATCACTCCGGGTATTCCACCCTGCAGATATTTTCCCCAGCACTTATAATCTTGATGGGTTCATGGCAAGAGTCCATAAATTCTTCACCCAACATCCTTTCTCCCAACCTTTGTATCCTTCCTGAACCAGCGCAATGCCTTGCATTTATAGGGGTATCCCCTGCGCGTTGGCTCGTTTAATAAAATTGAAAAAAACCAACTATGATAAGAATACAATTAAGACGCAATTAGAAATAGGAGGTTTAGTTTTTATAAGATTATAAACAAATAAGAAACTACAGAGTCCTTACCATACAAAATCATAGAAAGGAATGGAGTAAATTGCACAGTAGACATAAACAGTAAACATAAGATACTACATAATAATAACCTTAAGAAATTTCTAGTAGATAATAACATAGCAAGCAACAACAAGAGATGTTGAAAAAAATAATATATATACATATTTTGTAATAACATTTAGACTAGCCTATAAACACAAAACATATTGTATACATACAGGGTATTTCAATTGAAGTGTAACATGTTAAATAGTGGTTTCTTTAACGAGTATTAGTAATTTTTATTTGAAATTGGTCTCAAATTGTCAAAAACTATATTCTTTTTAAGGACTTTTATTTAATTTTCAATATGACCTCCTTTTGACTCAATAACAGCAGCCAATCGACTGGTAAATGCATCGCAAGAAGCTCGAATTACACCCTGCGGAATTTTCGTCCACTCACGGATCAGGGCACGTTTTAGGGCATCGATGCATTCATATTTTTTTTGCGAGACCTTTCCAAAATGCCCCATATGGCAAAGTCCATAGCATTGAGGTCTGGAGAAGACGATGGCCATTCCGTTGTCGAAATGAACGCTGGTGCGTTGCGTTGAAGCCAACACTTCGTAGTTCGAGCCTTATGAGCAGGTGCAGAGTCCTGGAATATCCAACGCTCTTTTTTGAAAAGCTTGGTTGCCCAAGGTTTCAAGCAACCTTCCAGTACAATATCTTGGTATGATCGAGCGTTAATTTTCACTCCTTCAGGAACAAAAACAAGCGGTGTGCGTTCTTTTTCGGTTACTCCGGCCCAAACCATCACAGACGCGGGTTTTTGGCGTCGATAGGCTCGCAGTTGGTCTTCGTTGATAGCGGGGCGTTGTCTCAGCCAAACTCTGTCATTTTGCTTGTTGACAAACTGCTGCACGGTGAAAATTTTTTCGTCGGTGAACACACAATTTTTGAACTCACCACATACGAGCCTCTGACGCAGCGCTTTTGCTCTAAGGAGTCTCATTTTCTTTTGGTTGCCGTAAGGTATTGAACCTTTTGAATTTTAAAACGCTGCACCTTTAGCTTATTCCTCAAGATTCGATTCATGCTTGCGGGCGAAACACCTATGTCCTTTGTCATCAAGTTTTCGCTGCGACGAGGATTTCGGGATAATTTGCTTCTCACCTTTTTTACGTCCTCAGCGGACGTCGCAGTTGGTTGACGGCCACCACCATACCGTTTTTTAATAGAGCCGGTCTCCTTGTATCGTTGTATGGTGCGAAAAACAAAAACTCTATTTATGCGCAAATGTTTCAACCCTGAAACTATTGCAGAAGTCGATTTTCCAGCCAAAAAAAGTGCGATCACAGAATTACGCTTCGCGTTTAGGTCCATTGCGTTTGCTATTACTCTGATTTTGGAAAACCGTTATATGCATTTAACAGATAATTCAATGGCTATTAAGTGGTGAAAAAAAATTCTTTCATTCTATTTCATGCTGCAGTATTTTTGACTTTGATTTTTTGATTTTTGAAAACTTCTAAACCATTTTAATTCAATATTCCTTATACCAATTAAAGACAACTTGCGTAATAGAATGTCCTGATCTATAGTCTCAAAGGCTCTTTTGAGATCAATGAACACAGCCAAAATCGATTTTTTGTTGTTCAAGTCTACTTTCCATTCTGCCAACACTAGGTTTAACGCTGACTCGCACGAATGCTTATGCCTGAATCCCGACTGTTGTGGAATTATTATTTTATTGTCTTCTAAGGGTAAGGTATTAATTGGTCGCAGCTCCTCTGCTTTTAGGGTCCCTTTGACCTTTTCAATAGGAACGACTACAGAGGTTTTCCATACTTCCGGAAAGATTCCTTCTTCGAGACTGTCATTTATTATTTGGGTGTAGAAGTAGCCGAGGTATGGTATTGAGTCCTTCAACACGCCTTCTGATAATAATTGTTTACCCCCTTTTTTGTTTTTAAATTTATTAACTACGTCTTCAATGTCCTTTACTGTGACTTTCATGAATTTAAGTTCAGTGTTAAGCGCTGTAAATAATGGTCTCTGATATAAATTTGTGCCGCTATATTGTATGTTGTCAATTATTTCTTCTACGCTCTCCAAGAAATATTTGTTTAAGTTGTTTGCTAATTCCTTTTCCTCTTCGTACAACTGTCCTTTTATTAATATTTTCGTTATGTGGGTCTTTTCCTCCGTCATGCAAATGGTTTGCTTTAAAAATTTCCACATCAATTTACTATCATGTCTATTGCTGGCAATTTTATGTTCCAAAAACTCAGTCTTCTTTTTTCTAATTAATTTCTTATATAATGTTTTGATGTGTTTATATTCGTCCCATACTCCCGTTGTTCGCGCTCGCTCGTACAATTTTAACTTGTTTTTATTTAGAACTGCTAACTCCTTGTCATACCACTTGTTCATTATTTTAAGCTTTATTAATTTTTCATAAGTAAGATTTTGCATAACGTCCATAATAGTATTATTGATGAATAACACCTTGTCTTCTAAGTCAAACTGATTAAAGAAACTAAAATTCTCTTGTCGTAGGAGCGTCATAAGTATTTCATTGTCATATAATTCCCATGATATTATTTTGGTACTACTTCTCATTTGATAGTTAAGGTTTTTTTTAACAGTAAATTTTATCGTTTGACGGTCTGAAATCTGATACTCATCCATCCGTTCACAATGTACAGCGTTTGAGTTTGTAAACAATAAATCAATTCTTGTCGTAGAACGGTCTGTTATGCGAGTATCAAAATCGATTTTTTGGTACATCGAATGTGATTTAAAAAGTTCTAATAGTTTATTGCTGTATGTTTATTGGTTATTTAAATTTATGTTGAAATCACCTATAATGATGCAGTTGTTAGATAATTCACAAGTGGCCCCTAGAACATCGCTTAAATAGTTAATAAAATTCGCATCACTGGAATTAGGAGAATGATAAACAATACCTATTTGCCATTTTGGACTTATTTGCTTTAGCTGAATTACTATGCACCAAATATTCTTATCTATTGATTTGTTATATTTCACAACATAATTTAAGGAGCTATGTACGTACATTAAAACACCACCAGTATGTCTACTATGGGCGCTGTTATGCAGACGGTCAAATGACCGTCGGTCACGATAGTTGTTGTTGCTTCAATGTAAAATGAAAAATTGAGAGAGAGAGCGGGAGAGTAAAATTTGACCGCGTCGGTCAAAAATGATGAGGCTCTCGATGCCAAATCATGCGATCAAAACAGTGTTGCGTTGTGAAATTATTCTCAACACATGTGTTTTCGGAGCAAAATGGCACACTTGTCGCGAAAATATGTATCTAATGACGGAAAAAATGGTGACACGTGGCTTTCCAAAAAGAGGAAATAAAGAGGAAAATTGCAAATTAAGTGGTAAATAATTATTGAAAAAGTACGGAAAAAGTGCTGCAAATAAGCGGAAAGTGTACTGGTGACCGGCGATCAAATGACCGTCTGCATAACAGGGTTTTGGCACAGAGTAGAAAAAACAAAACGAGAGCGTAAAAAGTATCGTGACCGACGGTCATTTGACCGTCTGCATAACAGCGCCCTATGCGAGTCACATCGTATTAAATTGTACGTTTGCATATTAAGTTCTTGGTCTGTTGTGTCTGTAGTTGTACAAGATTCTGCGCATAACATCATAGATGGCTTCTTGATTTCTATTAATCTCTCAAGTTCATTTTTGTTTGCTAGTATACTATTAATATTTAGATACATACAATTTAAGTCTGAACTTGGTGATTGCTATTTCTTTGCCTTATTTTTATTTTGAACACATCTTTTGTAAGCGGGGCAGTCTATACTAAATACTGAGTGATATAATTTGACATCCAATAATCTTTTCTGAACCATTTCATAACAATTAACACATTTAACAAAATCAGAATCAGATTTACAGTCTTTTAAGTCATGGTCTCCCGCACACTTACTACAAGCCTTGTTGTTTACACATTCACTAGCTTTATGGTTATAACCAAAACATTTGTAGCATCTCGATATATTGACATGTTCAAATACCAAACAAGAATCCCATTCGATATTAATTCTTTTTTGTTCTAAAATGCTGTCATAGGTGACCGCATCGGTTTCAATTATAGCATTGTAGCATTCTTCTCTTCTATTTACATTTGAATAAATCTTTATAATCCTAAATTCTTTGCCAAAACATGCTTCATTTTGTTTAGTTAAACATTCAACCATACGTTCATTGCTGAGCCTCTCAGATAGTCCAATAACTTTGAACAGTCTCTTAATCATGCTTCGCTCCTTTGTTTTCTCCAGCTCATAATCCTTTCCAATTGGTTCGTTAATTTTTAGTTGCACTTGCTCGCATGCCTCTTTGCTCTTACATTGCACAATTAGTCCACCACTGTTAATTTCACGTACTGAGCTCACCGGGCCTTCAGTTGGTTCTATTGCTGTTTTTAGTGCATTCTTCGCCTCCTTGTTCCGCTTTCCTTTATCTTTCGGTTTAATAACAATTTTGTTTTCGTTACTTCTTGCAATTTGTGCATAAGACATTTTATTGTAATCATTTTTATTTTGGTTATCCATGCCTGTTTCGTGAAGTTTCACATAAATCTGTTTTAGTTCTTTCGACATGTCGGTTATAATTTCATTCTTCATGCTTTTAAGTTTGATTTCTATATTGTGCTCCATTAAAGCATTAAAGTCAGTTACTATATTATTTTTCATTTGGTTAAATTTATTAAATAAAATCTCCTCCAGGACGTTTTTTACTTCGTTTTTTCCAACTTTTGATTGTTCACTCTTTTGAATTAAATGTTTAATTTCAACAAATTTTGTATTAATGTCAGACAAGGTGCATTGGTTACAAAACCATTTTATATTCATATTTTCGCTCAACATTTTGATTTCATGTCTTTTTGTATTACTACACTTGAGGCAAAAATTACATCCACATCCACCAGAACATGACACTATATTATCGAGTTGAATCAGTTTCACCGTGCATTCTTTGCACTCTGACGGCGACATGTTGCTGTAGACTTCACTCTCAAAATTCCTACTGGATATCAATAATTGAGCCTTTTGGTCGATAATGCAGTGAAAAGTGTCTTGCCCGTACGGTAGCACTACAAACAGCTGACCGAGTTTGACAGAGCGAGTCAGCTGGTGTAATCTTAGTAACACAGTTTGTTTTGCACATGTGTTAAATTTGGCTGTCTCTATCAGCAAACAGTTAATAATTTATATGAGTGGTTTATGAATATTTTTATTTTTGCTATTTCGTCCGCGTTTAAAAATTTACAAAATTGTAAATATTCAAACACGGCACTGTCACCGGCACACAATGATGGGGCAGAATCTCCGTCGCCACCCACCAACTGGAGAACGTCGTGGGCAACAACTGCGCAAGGTTGTAAACGATTTCGCGGGAGCCTCCTCAACGTACGTGTTCGCGGTAGTAGATCAAAACAATTTTTAGTTGGTTTACACTTCAATTGAAATACCCTGTATATAGTACACACTATACATAGTTATAATAATCTCAATAATGTAAGCTAAGCATTTTCAAATCCACCTCCGAAAATCCCGACCGCTATCTTATTTATTTATTTATTTACTTTCAAGGCACTTGTAAGACTAAGTCTTTTTATTAAGCGCACTACGACTGGTCTAACATACAAATGGTATAATATAATAATATAATATAATAATGTTGTAACAAAAATGAGAAGCGGAAAAGAGTAAAGATGAATAATTAAATTAAGGAGAGCAGAAGAGAGAGAGAAGAAAATAGAGAAGAAAGAAAATTCCATTAAAGATTAGAAAAGAATTGAAGAAGTTTATTTTTGAAATTGATGGCGTTGGTCTCAAGTTTAATGCAATAAACTCGGCACAGAACGAACTCGACATTGTGAGTTCAACGTTTGCTGCGGAATTCTGATACACCGAAAAAGTTAACGACCAGGCAGAACCAACATCAGCGTTATGATCGCTGAGTTGCTTATGCTTGGCCAGCAGAAATCCGCCGAGTGAGCAAACGGTCAATGAGTTCGTTTTCTGCCGAGTTATCAATTTTTGTATGGAAATTATTATTATTGATTGGCACTTGGATGTGCCACAAGAAATTTTGAAAACGCAGTCTGCAGACCGAGCTGGAAGAATAAGTTAAGTGTAGAAAAATTCTCCGGCTTTTATTCTAAACGTAATTGGCGCAGTCGGGAAACCAATATTAAGTCTTAAGACTAATATTGTAAATCGCTCTCAAAAAGCATTTCGATAATTTGAATATAAACTGTACTTAGTCATAAGACAAGTCAGTACTAATCGGAAAAAATAAATAAATAAATTGTGACTACAATAAAACTGTCCGAAGACAAGTACAAATAACAATTTATATAAAAAGTGAAGTTCGGAGCAACGAACAACGCAAAACAAGAACCCGTTCGGAAACGTTCATGAAAAAACAAACAAATAAGTTCCACAAACAAAGAAACATTAATATGAACGAGGAAGCAGCCCACCAGATGCAAGCGGCAATTGTCCGCCAGGAGGAAATTATCACCCAACTAAGACAACAACTCCAGCAGCAACAGCCGCAGCAACAGCAACTATGGCTGACAAAAAAGGATATAATACAACAGTTCAGGCAACTGAGACCACTGAACGATCAACACGACGTATTGTCATTCATGAACTCGGTCGAGGCGGTGATGGCACAGTTACTGAAGTTCGGCATCGGGATAGTCACGAACGAGAAATTCACAGGGGAAGCCGCAAACTACGTGAGGCAACTGGGAGTGAACCTAACCTGGAACAACGTAAAACAACAATTAAAGGAACAAATGCGACCGAGGTCTACATACGAAGACGTCTTCAATAAGTGCAGATATGTCAGAGTAAGCAGTTTAAGAGATCTTTTTAAAATATTCCAACAAGCGAAACATGAAATAAACCAAATATTCATGTTCGACGAAGCAAGGCTACTAATCTACACACCGGAAAGGGTAGACAAGGACCTCCTAAACATTATGGTAGATGAGATAGATACGCCATTCAGGGTCCACATCGACCAGAATAGCAGAATAAATGACACTTTAACCAAATACACTCAACTAAAGGTACTAGATGATCCTAGGGCAAACACCACCATCAAACACTAACAAAAACCTCAGATACAGTAATCAACAACAAAGAAACAATAGTCAAGATAATAGCAACAATAACAACCAACAAACAAAAATTAACTATCAGGCGACCTACAATAGGCAACACGGAGCAAGCTATAACGAGAATCAACAACAACACCAATATCAAACCTCAACAAACAATTTTTCAAATAATCAGTACCGCAGAGACAATAATACCAGTCAAACTAGAAATACCCACATACTTAAGTACCGACAACCGCAATGCTAGATTAGCACCAGAACCTATGGAAATAAGTACTCTCCAGGGAACCAAGGTAGAAGTGGATAATGAAATAAATTTTAAAACATTGCCTCACGATTTACACTACCCATAGTGAATATGTCGATAGGAAAGCAGAAAATTAGATGCTTAATCGACACAGGCTCCACGACAAGTATTCTTAAAGAAGGATCGTTGGCAGAACAATACCCAACAATTACACTTAAAACACCTTTATTTTATAAAACACGCAATGGTATAAATGAAATTAGGTATGCAGTGACCACTCCGTTTCCAAAAGAATTCGGCTGTCTTGGAACGCTTCAGTGGAAACTTACCAATTTTTAAAACAAAAATTTCTCAGCCATTATAGGCAAAATTTTTTGCAAGCTTTAAAAGCAAAAGTTAACATGGAACAAAACTGGCTTGAAATTTTAAATAAAAAACTATATTTTGAAGAATACAACTATCCCGAATATTTCCAAAACATAAATAATTTGCAACAAATACGAAACAAGGACATAAAGGACAACTTTAATTTATCTCACTTAAACAATGAAGAACATCAGACAACTCTAAGGCTGCTTACTGAGTTTGAAGATTTATTTTTTAAAGAGGGGGATATGCTATCGTGCACAAATGAAGTAAATAATAATAATTGACTGGCACGACAGCCCGCTTACGCGAGACTAAGGCCTAGCTTCCCGCAACCACCCGTGTTATGCGTGTGAATTTGTACGCGGGTGGAAGGGACCTACAGTTTTATGCCGGTTCCGAACGGCAGGTTGGGAGCTTTTTCATAAGCAATTTTTACTCTCAGAGGTTTGCCATTTCCAGCTGAGAGGACAGCCACCGAAAGAGAAAACGAGTTTTCCCGTTATTTTTTTTAGGTGTTATTACGGGCAGTATTTGAACCTGAGGTTGCTGCTTCGACTCGCGGTCCAACGCACTAACCAACTGAGCCACGGCGGCTGCACAAATGAAGTGCAACATGAAATAATAACCACGAATGATAGGCCTTTGTATTCTAAAATCTATAGATATCCGCAAGTACATGAGGAAGAAATAGAACGCCAAATAAAAGACATGTTAAAGCAACAAATAATAATAGAAAGCAACTCGCCGTATAATAGCCCACTCTGGATCGTAGAGAAGAAGGTAGACAACTCGCGAATAAAAAAATATAGGATTGTTATTGATTATAGGAAGCTGAACGAATTTACAGTCGACGATAAGTTTCCAATTCCGAATCTAAATTCACTGCTGGATAAGTTAGGTAGAGCACAATATTTTATGACTCTAGACCTAGCTAAGGGCTTCCACCAGACCCTGGTTAGAGAGGAAGACAGAGCGAAAACCGCTTTTTCAACACCATTTGGGTATTACGAGTTTATTCGCATGCCATTTGGCCTTAAAAATGCCCCATCAACCTTTCAAAGGTTGATGAACAAAGTTTTACATAAATACATTAACCGAATATGTGTTGTATACATGGACGACATTTTAATATTTGGCACTTCCTTAGAAGAACACTTAATCAAATTAAAATTGATATTTCGGGCATTAAGATCAGCTAAATTGAAAATACAGGTGGACAAATGTGACTTTCTGAAGAAAGAAACACAATTTTTGGGCCACATACTGACAACAGACCGAATTAAGCCAAATCCCGCCAAGGTTGAAATCATCCAAAATCTGAAACTTCCAAATACAGCAAAAAAAATAAAATCATTTTTGGGAATGACAGGGTTTTATAGAAAATTCGTCAAAGATTACGTAAAAATTGCCCACCCAATGACACAATATTTAAGGAAGGACCCAAAAATTAACGAATACTATCCGAATTTTATAGCCTCCTTTGAAAAATTAAAGGATGTGATGACAAATTCTCCTGTACTTCGTTATCCAAACTTTGAAAACAAATTTAAGATTACAACCGACGCAAGTAATTTCGCAGTAGGAGCAGTCCTGTCTCAAGATGGACATCCCACTGCATATTCGTCTAGAACCCTTAACAAACACGAAACAAATTACGCCACAATCGAAAAAGAATTGCTCGCAATAGTATGGGCAGTTAAATACTTCAGACCGTACGTTTTCGGTAGAGAATTCGAGCTTGAAAGTGACCATTAACCGCTTAAATGGTTGATGACGAAGTACTCAGGGAAAGACATAAATCCACGGCTTCAGAGGTGGTTGGTGAGCCTTGGTGAATACAATTTTTCGCTCGACTACATAAAAGGAAAAACAAATAACATTGCCGATTTCTTGAGTAGAATAAGGGATGACAAAATAATCACTCAATTAGAAATCCTTCAAGGCAATGAAGAAACCAATAGTATGTCAGTCGAAGTAGAAACAGTACACTCGCAGGAAGAAAACTTAGGCTTTGAAGTCCCAATATTAGATACTGTAGTTAACAGGTTTTTCCTGTATTATAATTATTTGTGTCCTAGTAATTATAATACAAGAAAAACGGAGCACTGTCGAAACAGTATTTAATAATAAACGAATCTATATTGACCAAAAAGATATAGATGAAAACAGGGTGTTGGACATCATTAGAAAGGAAATTAAGAAAGGAAAAGTAGGAATATATTCCAACCTTGACGACCATGAGTATTATAAAGTCCAAAAAATTATGGAAGAGAAATTTTCTGCATACTCTAACATCAAATTCGTCAAAATTCGTTCACAACTGGACGTAGAAAGTGAGGATGATTTGAGGAAACAAATTGCGCCTTTCATAAAAACGAAAGCGGCCAATGTGGTATTACAGCAACCTTCGAAAAACTAAAGGCTAAGCTGTATAACCGTCACCTCAGAGAGCAAATAAATAGGGTAATAAATAACTGCGACACATGCTCAGGAGGAAAATATGACCGAAATCCCATAAAAAGCAAATTCCAAAATACCGAAACTCCAAAAACTACAAACGAAATAATTCACGTGGATATATACGTGAATAGCAAACACTCCTTTACGGTCTTCATCGACAAATTTTCAAAACATGCTACCTGTTTGCCACTTACAGATAGAGCAGCAGAACGCTTGTAAGTCAACTACAACAATTTTTATCCATTACAGGCAAAGTGAACAAGATGGTATTTGATAATGAATTCAATAATTCATAATTAGAGTTCTTGCAGAACGAGGGAATACAATACCATATTACTAAACCACATAGTCACACTGGCAACAGCGACATAGAAAGATTAAACAACACTATTACCGAAAAAATTCGAACCCTTAATCTTGAAAGTTATCTACCAATTACACAGCAAATTTTCAAAGCAATAATGCTATATAATAATACATATCACAGTACAATTAAATTCACTCCATTAGAAGTACACTATCACATAATAAACCACACAATAATTTACGAAAGGCTTTGCAGAGTTAAAGAAGAAAAAATACAACAAGCAAATAAGAAAAGGGAAGATTATATAGAAACAAGGCAAGTAGGGTTTATTAAAAACTATAGAAATGTAAGGCATAAAGAGGAACCTAAGTTTAGAAAACAGCCGTTAGATGGAATCCATATTAGTAATATTAAAAGATCAACTAAATATAGTAATCTAGTACTGAAAATAACTCTTAAACTTAAAATTACAGATAATTGTATGGGCATTAGTAATAATAATGACAACAACGCCAACCCAAGCCAACATAACAACTTATCCGATAATGGAAACTAATGGCTATATTGAAATTTACAACAATCATAGCATCCCAATCAGTGGCGCACGCAGGATTTTGTTTCGGGGGGGGGTTCCTGTAACTTTTTTGAGAACTTTGAAATGGAATAAAATTTAGATGTATGAATCTACAGACTGAGATCCAAAACATGTACAGTATGAAGGTATATCAGTATGAAGTGAGCCTCAAGATACAAATGTCTCGATAGGGAATATTTGTTGTGAACGAGCCTTAATTTTTTTTGTTTTGTTGCTATGACATCTGTCAAGCATATTTAGTATACATCAAGTCATTGAACAAACAACATCATATTTTTTCATCGTGTTAAAAATGTCAAATTTTGTACCAGATAGTGATTTGCGGAAATTAATTTTTAATTAATTTTTTGTTTTCATTTGAAGAAAAGTGCTGCAGAGTCGCATCGAATGCTTGTCGAGGCATATGGTGATCATGCTCTATCAAGAGCAACATGCAAAAGATGGTTTCAACGGTTCAGAAATAATGATGTTTATGAAAGAAATGAAGAACGTGGAAGACCACCAAAAAAGTTTGAAGACGCCGAATTGCAAACGATATTAGATAAAGATGACACTTTGAGTCAAAAGCAAATGGCAGAAATGTTAAATGTTGCACAAGGAACAATTTCTGTCCCTTTAAAAGCTATGGGAAAGATCCAAAAGTGTAGAAAATGGGTGCCACATGAATTGAATGAAAGGCAGATGGAAAACCGAAAAAAAACTTGCGAAATTTTGCTTCAAAGACAGAAAGAAAGAAAAAGAAAGAAAATCAATTTTGCATCGAATTGTTACTGGCGATGAAAAATTGATCTAATTTAAGAATACTAAACGGAAAAAATTATGGGTTAATCCGGGACAACCTTCAACATCGACTGCAAAACCAGATCGATTCGGCAAGAAGACAATGCTGTGTGTTTGGTGGGGCCAGAGCGAACGGACCTGGCGAAACCGTTAATACTGATAGCTACCGGCAACAAATGATCAATTTGAACCATGCATTGATCGAAAAACGACCAGAATGGGCCAGAAGACACGGCAAGGTAATTTTGCTCCATGGCAATGCACCTGCACACAAAGCAAGACCGGTTCAGGATACAATCAAAGCTGGGAGCTGCTACACCACCCGCCGTATTCACCAGACTTGGCTCCTTCCGACTACCATTTGTTTTCATCGATAGGACACGCATTGGCTGAGCAGCACTTCGATTCCTACGAGGAAGTCGAAAATTGGGTGTCTGATTGGTTTGCTTCAGAAGACAAACAATTCTATTAGCGCGCTGTCCACAAATTGCCTGAAAAATGGACAAAATGTGTGGCTAGCAATGGCCAATACTTTGAATAAAATGTTTTTTACTTTCCCATTAAAATTTAGTGTTTTATTTTCGCAAAAAAAGGCTCACTTCATACTGAAATACCTGGTATGTTTCCCTTACCTGACATATTTTGGTACTGAAAGCTCAAAATAGAAAATTTATTTAAAGGAGACTATTTTTCTCTTTTATTTGATACCCATATCTTGCACAACCGCAAATATTTGAAAAAATATTTTAAATGTGTATGTCTTTAAAATTTTAAAGTCCTTTAAAAATCACTTTGGGTCAGAAAATGAAAACTAAATGAATAAAATTCCAGGTAAATGGCCTCTAGTTTCACGCCTAAATCAACATTTAGAAGGGTCACGGTGTAATATACGTAAAATTGGTGTTTTCACTCAGTGCATCATAACTTTGTTATTTTTCTTTCGATTCCATTGATGGTAGGCTTAATATTTGTGCAAATAATGTTGTTCATGTTAGGTCTTAAAACCAAAGGAAATAATTTATTTTATCTATAAAAAACATTAAAAAATTTATGATTTTTGAAAATGGTCGAAAAATTCAAATTTTTTACAACTTTCATCGTCAGTAATTTCTCCAAATCTCATCTGATTCGGACAATCTGTATATCTCTGGAAAAGCTGAGGTATTATCTTCTGACCAACGGACATCTGTGTTGGTTCGTTTAGGAGATATGTGCTCATAACTGAAACAACAGGGTAAAAACTGGTTTTTCCAAGATTTGAAAACGCTTCTAACAAAATTGTTTTGATCTTCAGTTTCGTATTCAGCGGCCCGAAGTTAGTCTAGAAAACACTTTTTTTAGGTGCATTTTTTGTGTCGAGTCGTGTTATTAATGATTTAACATATATGCGACGGTTTTAAATTAAATTTCTGTACTAACTTAAAAATATTTCGGGGAGTTTGAACCCCCCAAAACCCCTCCTGTGTGCGCCACTGATCCCAATAGAATCGGACTTAATTTTGCACAAAATAGATATCCAGGAAATAGCGAATGTACTAATGCTAATGAAAGACAACTTGAACACTTTTAATAAAAACCAGAAGACATTTATAAACAATCAAGTAGATACATTAATGAGTAAACTAAGAACAATAACACCAACCAATAGACAGAAAAGAGGACTAATAAACCTAGTAGGTCATGCCTATAAATACCTCTTTGGAACAATGGACAATACAGACCAAGAGGATATCACTAATCACTTCAATACGGTTGACATTAATATGCATAACTCTATAACAGGGTTAAACTAGCAAATAAAAATTAATGACCATTTTAACAAAACATTACAACTGATAAGAGACACAATTACACGAAATCAACAAGACACATGAGCGGACTTCACAGAACAGTTAATAAAGACATCATCATCATCAACATAGCGATTACAGCTCGGGGTGAGCCAATGCTTCCTTTACAATCGCACTCCATACGTCACGGTTACTTGCTTCGTTTCTTCTAACATTCATATTGCGCAAGTCTTCTTCAACATCGTCTGTCCATCTTCTTGGTGGTCTTCCGCGCTTTCTGGTGCCCAAAATTCGAGAGTTATAGGTCATCTTCGTGATTCTGCAGTCGTCCATTCTGAGTAAATGTCCAAACCAACGTAGGCGCTGTGCTTTAACAAAGCGCACGATATTTTGACCTTTTATCAGTTGTTCAATTTCGTTGTTATATCTTATTCTATAAGAACCATCCGCTTCTCTGACTGGACCAAATATTCTCCTCAGAATCTTGCGCTCGAAGCACAAGAGGTGATTCTTCACGTTTGATGTCAGCACCCATGCTTCGCATCCATATGTTGCTATTGGCCTTATGAGAGTCTTATATATTTGCAGTTTACACGTCCATGACAACAATTTATTTTTCAGAAGTTTAAGATGAGCAAAATAACTTCTGTTAGCAGCATGCACTCTATCATTTATACAAATGAAGGGGTCTGCTGTGCTGCTGAGGTTTATTCCCAGGTATTTGAAGGTTTCAACTTTTTGAAATGTGTGTGGGCCTACTACCAGATTGTTATAGCGAGCAGGGTTATGCGACCTAACCATGTATTTCGTCTTTTCGATGTTAACTTCCAGACCAACTTGTCCTGCTTTATTTATGAGTTTTAACGCGGTGTCGACAAGTACACGCGTGTTTCTTGCGATAATAGCAAGGTCGTCGGCATACCCACATATCTGAACACTTTTCGTGAATATAGTTGCACCAGGGTCTATGTCATTGATAACAAAATTTAAGACTAGGTTAAAGATTATGGTGGACAGCGTGTCACCTTGCTTGACACCTGTGACAACATCGAAAGGGTCTGAAATTTTTCCTTGTATTATGACTTTAGATATAGTGCCTGCCAGAGTCATAGATACTAATGACGCTATTTTCATTGGTATTCCTTTCCAGTTTGCTTCTGTCAATGCTGTCGAAAGCTTTTTTAAAATCCACAAATAGGCAATGGATATCAAGCCCATATTCGAAAAATTTTTCGAAAATTTGAGACACTGCGAAGTATTGATCTGTGGTTGATCGATTTACTCTAAATCCACACTGATATTCGCCGAGAATCTCTTCTGCTACCGGATTAATTCTTTCGACTAGTATGTTAGTAAATACTTTGTACGCTGAGCTTAATAATGAGATTCCTCTGAAGTTGTTGCAGTCGCGTTTATCTCCTTTCTTGTGTATAGGGAAAATTAAGCTGGATTGCCAATCTCGGGGGATTGTTTCGTCTTCCCAAATTTTTTGTACAAGTTTCGTCAGTGCTAATATCACAGCTGGCCCGCCGTATTTCAATAATTCGGCCGTAATGCCATCTTCCCCGCTTGCTTTGCAGTTTTTTAACTTTCTTATGGCAGATCTGACTTCTTCGCCTGGGGTCTCAATATTCAGTTCTGCCGAATAGTACGCCTGTGTCAGATTATCGTCCACATTACGTCCTGTGCTGCATTCGTTGTTAAGCAAGTTGGCGAAGTAGTTTTGCCACCTGCTTAGGATCTTTGCTTCATCTACCAAAACCGTTCCATCCATATCTAAGCATACGTTCAGTCTTGGAACGAAAACTGACGTCTGTTCTTTAATATTTTGATACATTTTTTTCACTTCTCTAACTGAGGAACTCGACTCAATTTCGCGGATTTGATCTTTCAGGGAATCTCTCTTTTTCTTCTGAAGGACCTTTTTGGCTATTCGTCTTTTCTCTTGATAATCCGAGGTATTTTGGCTAGTACGACGGCAGAGCATTTTTTGTCTAGCCACATTTTTTGCAGCTACCGTAACTTCACATTCTTCATCATACCAAATTTTTCTTCGAGCATTTTGGCTAACGCCAATTACTTCCGCTGCTGCCTTAGTTAAGGTGTCTTTTATTTGATTCCAAATTTGATCAGGGTTGCCGTTTGACACATTTTCCAATTTTTTGGCCAGTTCGGATTGATATCTGCAACAAACGTTTTCATCGTATAGCAGAGCAGCGTTGTTCCATTTTCTACGCTTGAGCGCCTTGCTCGTACCAGCTACTGATATGCGCTGTTGCAGCTTACCCACAACTAGGAAATTGTCGCTGTCACAATTTGCTCCACGCCGGGTTTTTACATCCGAGATGCATGAGGCATGTCTTTTGTCGATGAGCACGTGGTCAATTTGCGAGACGCTTCTTCTCCCAGGCATGGTCCAAGTAGCTTTGTGCACACAATCTTCTGCTCACCGCGAGATCAATGACCCTGCGCCCATTATCACTTGTTAGCTCATGGAGTGAATGTTTGCCCGCAACGGATCCAGCAAAATCCTCGCGGCCAATTTTCGCGTTTAAATCGCCTAATATAATGAGGGTGTCATGATTACTTACTGCATTCGCCAGATTTGAAAGATTGTCATAGAAGTCGTCCTTTACCGCGTCTTCTTTATCCTCCGTAGGCACGTAAGCTGAGAATATGGAGATGTTAAATTTCCCTTTTAGGCGCAAATGCGCTATTCTGTCGCTTATAGGTTCAAAGTAAAGTATACTTTTCTTTAGAGTGCTGCTTACGCAAAATCCGACACCATTTCGTCCCGTTCTCTCCCCTCCGCTGTAGTAAATGGAGTAGCTTTGTTTGGATATCTCACCTTGTCCACTCCACCCAATTTCTTGCAGCGCAGGGATGTCTATTTTATACTTATTTAGCTCATCAGTTATTTCTCGCATTTTTCCACTCTGTAGCATAGTTCTTACATTCCAAGTACCAATTTTAATTTTCTCGTTCGCCTTGATCGTTGCCAAAGTTCGTTGCCGTAATATTTCGCTTTGTATCCGAGGCTTTTTTAAAAGTTTCATGACAAAGAGGAGTGGGCCATTGGCGATGGGGTTGTCAGCCCCACGCGCCGGCGCGTGTTTGCATTAGCATTTCCTCTAAGCCGATGGTAAAGTTATACCGCTTTTTCTCGGTCGCCAGAGCCTCTTTAGCGTAACAGGGGGCACCACGTGTAGGCGAGGTTGACAGTTAAAGACATACTGGCACAAAACATATACCTTGAAAAAGTACTTATACTAGTAACACTCAGAAATCATATTGAACACATATAAAGTGACATTACCACGGCACAAAATGGCATAAGTGATGCTAACATATTAGTCAAACAAGAAATAGATGATTACGAAATAGACATAAGCAAAATAAAATGTTTAAGAACAGCTATATTTGAGAAAACTAATGAGTTAATATTTGTAATTAAAATACCTAAAACGTTTGATACTATACAAGTAATAACTATAATGCCTGTCCCCTATTTAAATAAAGAAATAAATGCCGAAATTGCAAATGTATTCAAATATAGCGATAAGATATACGAGTACAAAGAAAATAAATATATAAATGAGTGTGCCATATCAAAACATTGTACAATAGACAAACCATGCGAATTAATTACAAATGTAAACTCAGAAATAATTAACAATAATGATGACACCATAATTGTAAAAAATGCGAAAAAATACTTAATTCAAAATAATTGTGGCTCGGAAACCTTATATTTAAGTGGAAATTATGTAATAAAATACAATAATTGTTCAATAGAAATAGAAAATCAAAAATTTTCAAACAATTTCAAAATGTTTATTGATAAAATCATATTACCACAATCTAACAATCACTTCCAATACCACTCTCACTTTAGAGGAATTAAAGTTAACATCGGTACAAAACCTAAAAGAAATAGAAGAAATAAAATACAACAATAAAATTGTAACTTACAGCGTACCGACAGTTGTAGTAATAGTATCAATAGCTGTTTCAGCAACATTACTGTGCAATCATTGTAAAAGAAATAACCAAAGAATTCAGGAGAATCCTTTATCCTGGGGAGGGAGGAGTTATGTATACTCTCCCGTATACCCAACCGGATCTCCATGCCATAGTAAATAAATATGTCCAAAGTCAATAAACTCGGCACAGAACGAACTCGATATTGTGAGTTCAACGTTTGCCGCGGAATTCTGATACACCGAAAAAGTTAACGACCAGGCAGAACCAACATCAGCGTTATGATCGCTGAGTTGCTTATGCTTGGCCAACAGGAATCCGCCGAGTGAGCAAACGGTCAATGAGTTCGTTTTCTGCCGAGTTATCAATTTTTGTATGGAAATTATTATTATTGATTGGCACTTGGATGTGCCACAAGAAATTTTGTAAACGCAGTCTGAAGACCGAGCTGAAAGAATAAAGTTAAGTGTAGACAAATTCTCCGGCTTTTATTCTAACCGTAATTCACGCGACTTCAACACATTAGTAAAACAGCATCCAAGCATTAGTTTAACATGGTCGGAGATATGCTCACACCGTTTTATTCCAAACACATACCTTGCACAGTCATTGAGCGCCACCCTCAATTAGCCGTTACTTTCTTGGTACAAGCTGGAAAAAATCTCACAGCCGCAGAAAACTAAAGGCAAAATAAAAGACCTCACGAGTTGACTTAACAGCGGTTGATAAGTAGCTCGTTGTCGGACTAAGACCAGATAGTGCACCATAGACACGGGAAACTGTCTTGTTGACATGTGTTTTAAAATTAAAATTGGCGTTGAAATATATTCCAAGGTTTTTTATCTTGTCAACATAATCAACCGCCGAGCCGTTTAGATAGATCGTGGGAAGAACAGACGTTCTACTGGTTCGATCGATAAACAACGCTTTTGTTTTGCTTGGATTGAGTTTTAGCTTATTGGTAGCAGACCACTGATGTATAATATGGGGCATTCCATGCGAAGCGGACAGGTAAAAAAACTCGATGTTTCCGATTTCAATAATATTTGAGTATGTTCTAACTATACGTATTATTGATACGTATACCAAATATTTTTGTGATATAATGACTTTGAAGTTTTCGACAGCCGGTTGGCATGCAGTACTTCAAAGCCGATTATGGAGTCATAAAATTATATATTAAAATAATTAAACCACTGGATTTCTTATTTCATTTACTGAGCTTTTTAATTGTCTTTTTTGAAAAGAAAAAAAAAATTTTTTTCGTAAAAAAAAACCAATTAATTTTTTTTCCTTGATTTTCACTAAGTTCGACCATTTGGTTTTTTTTTTTTTTTATATAAATTGCTAATATTGTATAGAACATTGGTGCCAACTTTTATAATGGGCGTGGAAGTGGATTAGGAGCCAGACTGAAAATACTGCCAACCAATAAAAACCAATTAATTTTTTTTCCTTGATTTTCACTAAGTTAGACCCTTTCGTTTTTTTTTTATTTTTTTTATATAAATTGCTAATATTGTATAGAACATTGGTGCCAACTTTTATAATGGGCGTGGAAGTGGATTAGGAGCTAGACTGAAAATACTGCCGAAGGGTGGCGCCCATCGCCGCGCCTGATGCCCGCCGCTTGTGCGCGTTTAGTGAAACTGTCAATCAAATAAAATCACTTTGACATTTTTAATACCTATTAAGTACCAAAATACGCCACATATTATTGAAATCGGAAACATCGAGTTTTTTTACCTGTCCGCTTCGCATGGAATGGCCCATATTCAAATCGCTGTTAATTTTTTGTATAGCCAGATTAATATCTGATTTTGGAAAAAAACAATACGCTTGCACATCATCTGCGTAAATGTGGTGTTGACAGTGATTAAAACAATTCGAGATGTCATTAATAAACATAGTAAAAAGTAGAGAACCCAGTACCGACCCTTGCGGTACACCAGCTGAAATGAAGCACGGTTTTGAAAAGTTGCCATTGTGACTGACAAACTGGGACCTTTTTCTCAAATACGAAGAAAGAAGTTTGCATGCTGAATTGTCGAAGTGAAAGTTATATTGCGCTTTCTCCAGTAGGATAGCATTGCTGAAAGAGTCGAACGCTTTTGAAAAGTCAAGAAAAACAATAAAGCCCACGTTGTCAGCATCAAGACCTAAACGTATATCATCACATACTTTTAAAAGCGCAGTGGTGCAACTGTGTTTAGGACGGAAGCCTGATTGGTGTTTAGCTATTAGGTTGCTCTCAACAAGGAACTGTTTAATTTGATCGCTGATCAAAGATTCGAAAACTTTACTTAGAAACGGCAAAATTGCAATGGGCCGGTATTCCGTTGGTGATTTCGGAAGTGGAGAATTCTAGCACATTTCCAGCAGTCAGGAAAAGAAGACGTCATGATAATGCCGTTAAAGATATAAGTATGTGATATGATTCAGGATGACCGGAATCAATAATTTTATAATATCTGCTCGTGAAGCGGAAATCGACCGTTCCATGTTTGTGAAATACGCCCCACACCATCACAGAGCCGCCACCAAAATTTATTTTAGAAAATTTAAGGGGTTCCTTACTGAAAACCCTCCAGTAGCATCGACAACCATCTGGTCCATCCAAATTAAATTTCTTTTCATCAGAAAAGATAACCTTGGAAAAAAATATGCATTGTAGTCATGTTAGTTAACATATTAAAATATGTTTAGCATGTCCCAGCAAGTATCCAGGTTATTTCGTGCAAATCGGAGTCGTGCAGCTTTGTGGCGCGGTAGGAGTGTCGGGGCCTTCTTCATAACAGCTCGGACAATATTTTCCGAGTTGTTTAACAAACGCCAAATGGTAATTTTAGACACGGACCGGCTGCTGCAGGCTGCAAGCTGCGAACAAGAGATGAACGAATTGCTCGCTTTCAACAAAATTAGACTCTTTTGGTGGTCAGACAGCTTTTGTTTATGAACAGTACTTCGTCGCTTAGCGTAATTATGTGGATCGCATAGAAATCCGGCTATAGCACAACGAGAACGACAGATTTCCTTCGAAATTTCGCTTACACTAAGTCCGGCAACATTAAAAGCTTTGTTCCTTTTCGGATAACAATTTACCAACCAGCGTTTAATTTTAAATTGATTGAATTTAACTAAGAAATCAACGTCGAGGTAAAAAAAATCGATCTGCGCACTATAAATACTTTTAGCATAATGTGTCTTCTAATTTTTTTACGATTGCAGCTACCCAAATTATTACTCATTCCCATAAAAGTGAACGGTATATTTGACAGGAATTTTTAAGAATATTATGTTAAGTTGCGCTTATAATTAAAACTGACCCTTTACATTATAATTCTGCGTTTTTGCTTTTCTAAAAAAAATTACTACCTAGATTTGGCGAGGCTGCAAAGTGAAATTTTCTAAGTGTCTTATAATTATGATATGCACCTTATTTTGTTTTTTAAACTTTGCGCGTTTAAATGGCATATATGTATAAATCCATTATTCGATTTGCACATGACATCTAATACTATCTTAGTTTTATCTATGGAACGACTCCACGAAGTCTTCTTACCCATTAAAAATAAATTTATAAGTTGCCAGACAAATGACCACGCCATCAAATAACAAGTGAATATAAAATGAGCGAAGAGTAAGAAGTGCAGGATAGCACGAACAGCAGAGAGTTGAGAGAGACCAAAGGTAACAAATAAAGGATCAAAAGACGGAATAGACAATTGCACGGTAATAATATGGAACAGTTTATAGACAAAGTTATACACATACATAATAGAACTAAATGCAAATACAGTGAACAATGACTTAGAAGTAAATCTACGTATCTAAAGGCTGATGATCACGAAAGCGCCGTATCCCAGTATTGCCGGTCGAAGTAGCACTAGAATTATGATCAGGCTCAGCGATGCTAATGTTGTTGGATGCAAACTTGTTTAGCATATGCAAGGAATCGATACGGTTAGCAGCACCTCCCTCAGCATGCTTTATGTAGACAGCGCCTCGATAGGTGTAAGCAGCTACAAGTTGCTTTTGCGTCTTGAGCTTAAGTGCTGCTTTGAGTATAGTGTATACGCTGCTAGTCAAATTTTCATTGATGTTAATTGGCTTGTCAAAGTGAAAACCTGCATTGCGAGTGGTAAGCACGTTGTTGTTGTTGTTACGCCGAAAGAGTTTCACTGATCTCATAAAGTTGTTTTTGTCATACTGTCCATCGTCATCATGCGTCCATCGTAGCATTAGCCGGGTCTTGGGCTTGACTCTAACAATACTTTCCACTTTAGGGGGCTTGATGTTGACGCAGAAGCATATATGATTGAAGATACCAAGAAGATTCTCCTCATTGAAGAACGGGATGCCTCGCAAACGTACGTCACAGGCGACGGCAAGACTTTTTTGTTGTTCTAAAGCTGACCATAATGAGCTCACTTCGGATTGTAAGGCGTGCACATCCTCAAAATGATGACCCTCTTCCGCCGGTCCACCAATGGCATCCTTATCACTTTTGAGCTTGCTAGTTGAACTTTCAATATTGGAAATTTTTGAATTCAACATGTTCAGCTTAGATTGAAAAATAGTTAGTTGCGCATCAACTTTGGCGGTCAGCTTTTTGTCAAGAGTTGAGATATCTTGGGAAAGCTTTTCAAATGACTGCTCATAGCTCGCCCGCAGTCTGCCCTCCATTTCTTTCATCTCTTTACACATAAGTCGATAGATTTCACTGGAGATTCCAGGACCCTCGCCTTTTGGGGTGCAGGTAGGGTGCACAGCAATATCTTTGGCACGTCGGTTTCCAAGCCTAGTGTTCATGACCAGAGGAATGGTAGGAGTGGACATATAGACAGGTAGAAAACGGCAAACAGCACTTTAAGCCCGACGAGATAGCAACAAATTCTGCCGCAACAACAACACAGCAGCCACAGCATCCAAGGGCAAGCGGAACAGCGAGACAGCAACACAGGAGCATAGCAGCAACAACAAACAATGCACCGGGCACCCTCCTCAAGAACCAGCACAGACAGGTGGTATCAAATCAGCTGGGCTTTTACGGCAAATATGTATGCTCGCATTCCAGAGTGCAACGCATCACAGAGAGGCAAAAACGGCACCCAGCACTCGCGAATCAACCAAAACTTTAAATCAGTAGCAGGAGCCGAAGTAAACCACACACCATCTTAACCCTCCGATTAGTGAGTCGCCCGTTGGCCTTAGCGTCGTGAAAAGGTCCCCAGGGACCTATAACGCATTGTATAGCATTTTGCTTCATAGGGTGTGTTTTGATGGTTTTGGCTGTTAATTTTAGGTTATATATAGTAGTAAAAGGGCACAATAATGATTGATTGAATTCCACAAAAGAAATTCGCCTAAACTTTTTACCGTGTATGATAACGGTACCAATCAAACGGTAGATTTTAAAATACATATACATATTTACTGCGCGGTGTAATAAGCATTTTATGTTTGTGCTTAATTTCGAAATAGGAGCACTTTACAAACCGCAATTGACTGACACTCATATCCAAAAATGACTAGTTTGGGAAAAGGAAAAATTGGTTCGGGATTGGAGTAAAGTTATATTCACGGATGAGTCCACTTTCGTTGTTTCGAATATCTGGAGGAAAGCTTGGATCGCTAAAGGCCAAAAATTTGTTCAGCGGACTGTTAAGCCCCTACAAAAGTCCATGCTTTTTAAAAAAAGGATTTGGCACTTTGACTATCTTTACATAAAATCTAGACGCCAAATTTATGATTAAACTTTATGAAAAATGTTTGCTAAATTCTGCTGTAAAACTTTAGGGGCCGGATACAAGTCGTTGGATTCTACAAGAAGATAATGATCCAAAACATCGTAGTCAACTATGCACATTTTGGAAAACGAAAGAAGGTATACAACAGCTAGATTGGCCTGCCCAAAGTCCCGTTGCACATCCAATTGAAAATGTATGGGCTTTTATGAAGGCTAAGATCCGTGGAAAAAAATATCCACAACCAAGCAGCTTTCTGCTGCTTTTATTTAAATGAATTTACTTTGTAAACCATAAAAAAATAAAAAGTAAATGCTTATTTTAGTTTAATCTCGTGTACATTTATTCATATTTGCTACTTAATATTTCCCTATATCCCTTTCGTCTGGTATTTTTATAGATGAGTGGAAAAAAGCATCAAACACTTCAAGAGTGGCAATAAGAGTGATATCGCAAAATATAGACCCATCTCGAAACTCACGTCGGTGTCTAAACTTTTTGAATGCATAGTCAATGAAAAAGTAAGGTTTTGCGTCAACAGTACAATTTGTCAAAACCAGCACGGTTTTGTTAGGGGCAGATCAACTGTCTCCAATCTCGCGATTTTTTTCGAAGATTGTCTGTCTGCTTTTCAGGAAGGGAGTCAAGTAGATACTATCTACACGGACTTTGCTAAAGCCTTTGACAGAGTTTGTCATGCATTTCTGATATCTAAATTAAATTGCATGGGCTTTCACTCATCATTTCTTGATTGGGTGAAATCATACCTTTCCAACAGACAGTGTGTTGTGGCTGTTGATAATCACCTTTCTCAGCCGTTTGTTGCCACTTCCGGCGTTCCTCAAGGTAGCACACTTGGTCCTCTGTTGTTTGTTTTATTTATTAATGACATTGGCTCCTGCTTTTCGTTTGCAAAATTTCTTCAATATGCGGATGATCTGAAGATTTATGCTGCGATTAATAATGTGGCAGACTCCCTGGCACTCCAGGCTGACCTAGATAGAGTACAATCGTGGTGTACGAGAAATAACCTTTTCTTAAATATTAGTAAGTGTTTTCATGTATCTTTTTCTAGGAAACACAGCCCTTTGCACTTGTCCTACTCCCTGTCGGGCTCACTGTTGCAGTCAGTTCAAGAAATCAAAGATTTAGGTGTGTTTTTCGACACAGAACTTTGTTTCTCTAGCCATATCGATTTCATTATTGCCAAATCATATGCCATGTTGGGGTTCGTTCGTCGGAACAGTACGTCATTCTCTGACCCATATACGTTTAAACTGCTGTTCACGGCTTTCGTCAGATCAAGGCTGGAATATGCTTCGTTTATATAGAGGCCATATCAAATGACTCACATTAATCGCATTGAGCGCATCCAAAAGGTTTTTATGCGGTTTGCCCTAAGGTCGCTGAACTTTACCGAACCGTTGTCTTCATATCTTTCCCGCTGTCGCCTTATAAACTTATTAAGTCTAAACGCTAGGCGAACCTATCTTGCGTGCTACTTCATTGTTGGGTTATTAAAGGGGTCTATTAATTGCCCGCCCCTTTTGAGTAAAGTGGCTTTCAATGTCCCTATATGTAACCTACGGCACATAGGGACTTTCTACCTCAGCTTTTACAGGTCGAACTATACGAGGAATGCGCCTCTGAGTAGAGCCCTTGCGGAACTAAATAGTGTAACCGACTTTGACATTTCGCTTCCCAAAGGGACATTGTTAAATTTAATATTGATTAGGTTAAGTTGAAGCTCTTATACTTGTGTTCTCTTATTGTTTCCTATAGTCAGTAAGATCTAAATGTTCATTGGCTAAATAAATAAATATAAAATATAAATATAATACACCTGCAGTATTAATTTGCACCACAAACTGCAACTTACCTTTCAAATCAGTAAAAAGGCGCGGACCATGCCCACAGTTAAAATATTTTTAGCTGAACGGTTACTCTCCTTTACTTATACCTAGAAAGAGAGAAATCTATTAAATGTTGGGCACCAAGATTGTTAAACTCCATAAATGCCTTGTATTGGTTGGCTCGTTGGTGACATAGTTAAGGCTGCGGCCCATAGAATCCGTTGCGTACGTGAGAGCGAAGTATTCAACTGACAACTAAGTTGAATGTATGAAATTGTATGTGGTGTGACCCATACGCAACGGATACGTTGAAGTAACGCACAAAGTTGAGCAACTTTCAACTTTTGCCGTACGTTGAATACTTTGACAAATAACGCATGATTGTTTTCTTGTCATTTAAATTTTATTTCTTTTTTCGTTCGAATAGAAATTTGGTTTGTTTTCAATTTTGCCAATATGTTTGAGGAAAAATTAATAGAAGCGGTGCAGCAGTATGTCTGCTTATTTGATAAATCGACTCAAAGACGTCGTCAATTTCCATTTTTATTAAAATGTTTGCCAAAGCTCAAAAATATCACACAATTTATGTTTACTCACAAAAACACAGAATATTTTTTGTATCCGTTGACAACGTATTCATTGGGTCGAGTCTCTCCTTCATTCCGTCACTGTCAGTTGAATACTTCGCTCTCACGTACGCAACGGATTCTACGCTGCTAAAACTATCGGTGCCAAAAATATTCTGCCGGCGACTTTGGTGGGACATAAAAATTAATTAATTTTAGTAAATCAGGGCAATCGATCTCACCAGAGATAATATCAAATATTATATAAATATTATATATTTAGTATAAATAAATGGATTTATTTATGGAAAGAAGGCCTTAAAAAGGAGAGAAGAACAAAGCAGTTTGGCGTTATCACGCAGCCTTGAATAAAGACAAATTGAAATTGACATCTTTTGAGTTGTATACTTGGGGGTCGTAAAAACTGTACGTCCCAAAAATATAAAGTTACTTCTTAACGAGATCTGTATCCATTATTTTTTAGAGCTGAAAAGGAATGGGGAGATGGAATAAGAGGAATGGCGTTGACTGCTGCAAGATATTCGCTGCTTCGCCTTGAAGAAGGGCAACCGCACACCAAAAACTGGCGTCCACAAATATTGGTCCTTTCAAAGTTTAACGATAATTTCATGCCAAAATATAGAAAAATATTTGCTTTTGCTACACAACTAAAGGCTGGTAAAGGCCTGACTATTTGCGTATCTGTTATACAAGGAGATCATTCAAGAATTATAAACAAAGCTGTAGATGCCAAAGCAGCACTACGGAAACTAATGGATGATGAGAGAGTTAAAGGTTTTTGCGATGTTCTAGTCGCACGGGATATTGGCGAAGGGTTATCCTCAGTGTATGTATTAAACTTGAAATATAAAGAACACATTCTTAAAATTGGCTCTTTAGGATACAAACTATTGGTCTTGGTGGAATGAAACCTAACACTGTCATTGTTGGATGGCCATACAGTTGGCGTCAAGAAGGTAAACAAAGCTGGAAAACATTTATACAGACTGTGCGAGTGGTAGCTGCGTGCCATATGGCTTTGCTCGTTCCAAAGGGAATCAATTTCTTTCCAGAATCCAATCATAAGGTAGGGTGAAAATTACAGATGTAGTTTTTCTTGCTATGCTTCGTGTTTAGAAATCATCGTTGTATGCATTGAACTTTTATATTTCTTTCAGATTGGAGGAAATATTGATATCTGGTGGATTGTCCATGATGGTGGTCTCCTTATGTTGTTACCATTTCTATTAAAACAACATCGCACCTGGAGAAACTGTAAGCTACGAATATTTACTGTAGCTCAAATGGAGGACAATTCAATTCAAATGAAAAAAGACTTGAAAACATTTCTCTATCACTTAAGAATCGAGGCCGATGTTGAAGTCGTTGAAATGGTATGTGTGTATTTTCTTTAATTTGAAAGGTCAAATCGACTAACTGAATTTTTTGCAATAATAGTGTCGCATGTTTTACTTACAACATGTAAGCAAGCATTTCAAAGAAATTCATAGATTTGATATTTGAGTGATTCATACGTATATGTAAAAACCTGAAGTTTTTTTTTTAACCTGTTTTTTTTGTCGAAACCACTCCAGAAGTACATTAGTTCCCTTTTTTAATTCTTATTTTGTTTTTAGGTTACCCCCTCAAAACTTTAGATTTAATTAAGAAGATTAAGTCCAGATTGAGGGAAGTGCAGGTTAAATCATATTCTTTCCAACAAGTACCTAAGTTGCTGTTATTCTAACATGTCACTGTATAGTAAACAATTATAAATGTCATAGGCATTACCAGTGAAAGCCACACAAACAAAAATATATGTACTGGTAAATTTCGTTTAAGACGGAAAGTACGCGCTAAACGTTATTTTGCTACAAGCGATACAAGGTCCAAAATGAAGGTTTCGTTTCAGTAAACTTTTTTTTAGAAATTTTTTTTATTGAAGATAAATATGCAAAAACCTATATAAGAGGTGATCCAGAAAAAATTTAGAATTTTTAAGGCCACATTAAAAAAAGTAATAGTCTGATTTGACTAAGATAAACTGCAGTTTATTATACATTTATACTCTAATTCACAAAAAAATTTAATGAAATATAATTAGGGTTAGGTTAGGGTGGCAGCTTAAAGAGCTCACGTAGGCCATTCGCGACCCGTTGTGATACCACGTGAAGGGCGTGGTTGCCCTTCGAGCTACACACACCCCCACCCCCTCCCCCCCCGGGTGTTGGGCAGGAGCCATCCCGATTCGGCAAGGAATCAGGCGATGCAACCGATGCTGGGTCCTGTCATGTCGGCCAAGTTGCTGAAGAACGGGGCTCCCAGCAGCCGGAGTCGTTTCCTCGCTAGTGCTGGGCAGTGGCACATCAGGTGCACGACACTCTCTTCGCCCGCGTCGTCGCTGCTGCGCAATGGTCGTTGGAGGGGATACCGAGTCACCTGGCGTGTGCGCCGTTCGTCCAGTGTCCCGTTAGCACAAAAACTGTGGAGAAATGAAATTCCGCTTTAAACGAAGTAATTCACGTGTCCTGCCTTGGTTAATCGATGGCCAGGTTTCTCTGGAGATCCTGCAGATGTTCTCCTCCGCCCAAAGCCGATCAGCCAAGCGGAAATAAGCCTGTCACAAGGGGGATGCTACTATGCGTAGTAGGTGCTGGAAGCAGAGTGCCCTTTCTGGCCAACTCATCTGCCACGCAGTTGCCAGTGATGCCACTATGCCCCGGGACCCAACCCACGTGAACTCTGGCATGCTCCGATATATTATTCAGAGCGGCACGGCACTTCGCAACCAGTTTGGAGGAGGTACATATATATACTTACCAAGGATTTTGTTGGTTTAAGTCCGATGTTTTGGGATAAAAATGAAATATCAGTTTAATTTGCACGTCCTTTATTTCTGACGGTTGGAACAAGAAAGAGGCAGGGTTTGTCGCTGCCCATTGGCGTTGCCAGTTGTACATAGAAATGGGAGTGATGCCACATCTCAACACCCCTACTTATTGAAGCATTAAAACTTTAGTTACAATTGTGTTATAAATTCATATTCAGGCTTTCAAGTTAATTACATTAATATTACAAATTCTTATTCAAACAAAAAAATTCTTTACAAAATTGGAGTTTCCCCTTTTTTTTGTTTTTAATCTTCAATATCAATTAAACCCATTTCTGTAGCGCAAAATACATTTTTGGATTTTGGTACCGCTTTAGTTAAGCTGTCAGCGATCATTTCTTCAGTAGCAACGTAGCACATCTTTACGGTTTGGTCAGCAATACGTTCTCGAATGAAGTGATGACGAACATCTATGTGTTTGGATCGAGCTCTGAAGCACTCTGTCTCAGCTACAGCTATTGCACTTTGGCTGTCACATGCAATCTCCACCACTTGCTGCTTAAGATCTGGTTCCAAGTCTTGAACAAATTGCTTCAGCCAAATCGCCTCTTGAACAGCAGCTGCCATGGCCATATACTCCGCCTCCATGCTAGACAAGGCGACTGTGGTTTGCCTTTTGCTGGCCCAGGAGATAGCTCCGCCACATAGAGTGAAAACGAAGCCGGTGCAGGACCGCCGCTTGTCAATATCTGATGCCCAGTCCGCATCGCAGAAACCTTGTAGACTGTCGGCACTACCATAAAAGAGTTTGTAATTAGTTGTACCCTTTAAGTACCTGAATATACGTTTGACTGCCCCCCAATGCGCTTTTCCATGGTTATTGTTGAAACGGCTAACATCGTTCACAGCAAATGCTATATCAGGTCTGGTCCCTTGGGCGAGATATAAGAGACTGCCAACAGCTTCCTGATAGGGCACGCTCTGTGTTGGAACTGCTTAGCTTCACCGACAATTTTTAGTTCGGGTCACTAGGAGTTGAGACTGGTTTCGAATCGCCCATGCCAAATTTTTCAAGGATGTCACGAGTATATTTTGCCTGATCTAACCAAATACCATTTGTCTTTGTATCGTAGGTAATACGAAACCCAACACAATTCTTTGCAACACCAAGGTCCTTCATTTTAAAAGCATCACACAAACCCCTTTTCAATTGATTACGCAACTCTGGGTCTTTCCAAAATACCAGAATGTCATCCACGTATATTGCTACTATAAGCGACGACTCGCGGTTGTAGAACACACAAGGATCAGCTTTTGATTTCAGTAAATCGAAGGACTTCAACGTTTTTTCCAGCTTCAAGTTCCACTCTCGGCCGCTTTGTTTTAATCCGTAAATGGCTTTATTCAGTTTGCATATTTTTCCACTCTCATTTCCACAGCCATCTGGAAGCTCCATGAAAATGTCCTCTGTCAAATCACTTTGCAAAAAGGCTGTTACTGCATCCATTTGATCAATTTTTAATTTTAACTTCACCGACAAGGCTACTAGATATCTAATCGATGTATAACGCACCACCGGAGAATAAACTTCGTCGTAATCTACGCCATATCGCTGCGAACATCCTTTGGCGACTAAACGAACTTTATATCGAACTATTTCTCCGTTGTCATTTCGTTTGGTAGTGAAAACCCATTTCGATTTGATAGCTTTACGGCCCGCAAGCAATGAAGACAGCGTCCAAGTTTTGTTTTCGGTGTGCGATTCCAGTTCCAGTAGTCCCGGTCCGTCCGACCGAGCACGTCTTTAAATGTAATTGGATCAATTTCCGGAGTATCAATCTCTGCCAAGTGAGACACGTAACCTCGGCTAGAAAAATCACGAGGTATCGGAATACGTCAAGTCTTTCGAACCACATTCGACGGAGGAGTTACATCCATGGGACTATCCTCATCGTTCATAGCGTTGTGGAGTTCTTCATCCGCATCCTCGTCAGATACAGGAGTTTTTATTTGTATTTTGTTAGCATCAGAAAAACCACTTGATTATCCCCTACTGAATCGTTTTCGTCGATGATCTCCGTTGGAATTTGTTCAACCAATTTCCCAGGTGTCTCCATAAACACCACATTTCTACTTGTTATAACCTTTCGTGTTGTTGGATTGATGCATCGGTATCCTTTAATCGTATCACTGTAGCCGACGAATATCAGTTTCATGGATTTTGGATCCCACTTTCGTCGTCGTTGTTTCGGTATATGGACCATAACCGGTGATCCAAAGATGCGAATATCACTTATATCGATATCGGTACCAGTCCAAATTCCTTCTGGCACCCCTTTAGCCAATGACGAACAAGCAGAACGATTGATGATATAAACCGCCGTGTGAACAGCCTCTCCCCAATATGACTTGCTTAGACTCGCATCGAAAATCATGCATTTAGCTCGTTCCACTATGGTACGGTTCATTCTCTCAGCAACTCCATTTTGCTCCGGAGTATACGGATTTGAGGTCTGATGGACGATGCCGGCTTTCCGGCAAAAAACATCGAAATGGTCGTTAATGTATTCCCTCCCATTATCTGTGCGAATAGTTTTGATTCTTCTGCCGGTCTGGTTTTCGACCAGATTTTTAAATTCTCGGAACCGAGCAACTACTTCGTCCTTTGCCTTTAGAAGAAACACAAAAACTTTTCTCGAGTAGTCATCTACAAGCGTGAGAAAGTACCTAGCGCCACCAATGGATTTATTTTCCATAGGGCCGCATAAGTCGGAATGAATCAAGTCTAGCAAACCATTCGCGCGCGTTCCACTATGTTTAAACGGGGCTCTAGCGTGCTTTCCTTTATAACACACTTCACACTTCTGTATGTCAGAATAATTGCCACTAAAAGTTATGCCCTTTACCGCACCATCTTTCATTTTACACAAGTCTAAATAATTCATTCATAATTCATTTGCGCCGATGCCAAATCATAACGTCTGTTTCCTGCTTGGATAGCAAACACGATACTTTTAAATTTCCGAATTTATACACACCTAGGGAACATGTTGTTTTTGCAAGGAGTTCACCATTTTCATTTTTTATTTGACACCCGCTTTTATCGAATATTACGCTGTTCCCTTTTTCGACTATTTGCGCCACCGACAGTAAGTTCGTTGTCAACTCAGGGACTAACAAAATGTTTTTTACCTCAATGTCCTTCTCACATATATGAAGTTTGGCATCGCCTTCACCTCTTACAGTCATACGCTCATTATTGGCAACCATTATATCTTTAATTGGGGAACTTTTTACTTTATTCAACCAGTTTTGGTTAGGTGTCATATGTCGCGAGGCACCGCTGTCGATATACCACTCTGTAGGACTTTCACAAGATGAACTACAACGAGCACTAAACGCGTTTTGATTTCTATTTTGTGATTTTTTCTTTTCTTTACAATCTCTACTAAAATGGCCTTTGCGCCCGCAATTGTAACATTTATATTTGAATTTGTTCGTTGCCTTTTCCGATTTCTTTGACGCGAGAAATGCTGCACTATCGCCTACTTTGCCATAATCGCCATCGAGCAATTTCATTTTTATATTTTCACCAGTGATAGACACGCCACTGCTTTCGATGCCCATGATGAAAGGTTTAAAATCCTCCCCCAGTCCTGCGAGCATAATTGCGCCTATCCACTCACTGCTTATGGCAAACCCGATTCCACTTAATTTATTCGCGGCACTTATCAATTGGTTGACATAGTCAGCCATCGAGTCACAGGAATCTAGGCGAACTGTGATCAGCTTACGCAAAAGCCCGATTTTTCGCGTTAAGCCAGTGTCATCGTACAATAGTTTTAAAGTTTTCCAAATACCCGACGCGGTCGTTTCGTTCTGGATGTGCACAAATATCGATTCGTCGATACACAAAACCAGCTTCGCTCTTGCTTTTCTTAATTTTACCGGGTCCTCTTCTTTTACCGGCTCACATATGCATTCTTGCAAGTCACTAAGTTCGAGCACACTTTCCATGGCAAACTTCCATGTGTGATAGTTTTCACTCCCATGGAGTTTTTCAATACCCAAATTCGATTCTTTAAGCTCCATTTTTTTCAGTTTATTTGCCGGTTACAAGGCAGGCAACGCATGCGCTAACCTCACTTCACAACGAATGTAAGTTCGACCAAATTTCTAATAGAAAAAACGCAAGAACACGAAACATTTATCCCGATACTAAATCGCGAGTTAGGCCGGATCAAGTTAATGGGGTTCTGGGCCCATAACCTGGTGGTTTAAGTCCGATGTTTTGGGATAAAAATGAAATATCAGTTTAATTTGCACGTCCTTTATTTCTGACGGTTGGAACAAGAAAGAGGCAGGGTTTTGTCGCTGCCCATTGGCGTTGCCAGTTGTACATAGAAATGGGAGTGATGCCACATCTCAACAGATTTGATTACTGCTTGGCTATCTGAGAAAACACAGATTACCGAAGGAATGGGGGACTGCGTTCGTAGCCGTTCCACTGACAGCAGTATTGCCATGGTCTCCGCTTGGAAGACACTACAGTGGTCGGGGAGACGAGCAGCGATACTGACCCCTAATTGGTTGCAGAAAACCCCACAGCCGACCCTATTTTCAAGTTTAGAGCCGTCTGTGAAGATTTCAACAGCGTTGGGCATGGAGGGTCGACCTTCCGTCCAGTCGCTCCTGCTGGGGATCCCTATAGTGAACTTACGTTCACAGCTAGGGGGAAGGACTGTATAGTCGATGTGTGTCGGGGACGGAAAATCCAGCCCGAGGATTCTTGAGTGGCCCAGGTCCACCCGTGCCCATCTGCATATGGCATTAAGCCGTACAATTTTGGCGGACTGCCTGACCAGTAGGGTCGAAGGGACCCAATTAAGAATAGTAAAGAGCGCCTAGTAGGCGTGGAACGGATGACCCCAGTTATGAGAGTGGCAGCGAGCCTCTTGACTCCGTCGAGTTGTTTCTGGTTCACCCGGCGATCAGTTGCAGGCCACCAGACAACAGCACCGTAGAGAAGGATCGGCTCTACCACTGCTTCGTAAAGCCAGGAAATGACGCGTGGCTGAAGCCCCTATCTGGCACCCACCGCCCGGTTGCAGCAGTAGATGGCCCTGGAGGCCCTTTTCGCCCTCTCAGCGATGTTCGCGCTCCAGGTAAGCTTGGAGTCTATGAGCCCCAGGTATTTCACCTCCTTGCTCAGTCTGAGCGTGGTTCCGTTTAGGGCAGGGAGTCTGAAAGGCGGGATTTTGTACTTCCTCGTTAAGAGAACAAGATCCGTCTTTTCCGGGTTGGTCATAAGGACGCAAGAGCTGCTCCATGAAGAGAGGATGTCCAAGAAGTGATTCATCCGCTCGGAGAGCGGGAAGTGGGAGAGTGGGAATTTGCCAGCTATGGCCATTGCAACATCATCGGCATAAGCGACGACCCTGCAGCCAACAGCCGTTAGCTTGTCAAGCAGCCTATTTAGGGTTAGGTTCCACAGGAGTGGCGACAGAACGCCCCCTGGGGGGTTCCCCTAGTGACTGACCTGCGAAAATACGCCGTCCCTAACGTAGAGTTTATGAAACGGTTACTGAGTAGGGCGGTTACAAAATTTTTATATATCTATTTTTCTTAACGTTTTTAGTTAGAGACTGGACAGTACGTTCGGTACTCTGCATAGGCTTGCTTCCATCGATTTCGGAACTGTACATCATTTTTGCCGCCGACGTAGCTCAGCTGGCTAGTGCGTTGGGCTGCGAGTCAAATGCGACGATCAACACTCCGTTGCTGCTTACACCGAAGAAAAACTACAATTTTTTTTCGGCGGCTGAGAGTAAAATTGCCTATGAAAAAGCTCCCAACTCACCGTTCGGAATCGGCATAAAACTGTAGGTCCCTTCCAACCAAGTACAAATTCGCACGCACAACACGGATGGTTGCGGGTAGCTAGGCCTTAGTCTCGTAATCGGGCTGTCGTGCCAGTCAATTATTAAATTATTATTACATAATTTTTGCAAACTTTTTTGTTTTTCTTATGGTTTGCTTCATTATAGCCCAATATCTTACAATACGCCGAAGTTCCGGGTAGATGGGAGGATTTGCCTCTTTTGGGACCACCGTGAGACAATTATCTTCATACCATTCCATAGTTGACCTGGAGTAGTGGCTTGTCGCTAGGTCTGGCCAAAACAAAACTGTTCCTTTGTTCTGTTCAATAAATGGTAGAAGGCGTTTTTGCAGGCATTCTTCTGTATAAATTCTAGAGTTAATTGTTCCTGTCGTAATGAACGCTTTGCTCCGTAGACCGCAAGTGCAAATAGCTTGCCCAACCATGAAGTGTTTTGGAAATTTGGTGTATTTCACTTCAGAGTATTTTCTATGTGTTCCTTTTCCTTATTCTTTGTAGTGAAGTAGGCATTCCCAGGCAACTGCTTGAAGTGCCTTACCAGTAGCGGCTTAACGGAGGGGGCGGAGGGGCGGACCGCCCCGGTCCCCGGGCTGCGGGGGGCCCCCGAGAGAAGCTTGTATATAAAAATTTCAAGTTTTTCAAAACTGAAACTTGTAAAAAACTATTTGCGCTTCACAATGGTTGATGAAAGACTAAGTTGTTTGTCATTTTTATCAATTGAAAGAGACACAGTATCGACAATTGACTTTGAAATAACAATACAAATTCAGTTCAATAAAAGCAAGAAAACATCCTTTCTAAATAACAATTGTTTGCAAATTTTCAAAAAATGTCCCTCGAAGATTGCAATATTTAATTTTTAACTTAAAATTTTGTGCAAAATATGCAAATACAAAATTCTAAGTTAACAATTAAATATCGCAATCTTAGGGTTTGCTTGTAAACTAGTGTAAATTACACAATTACTTAACCTCATTAAACTTTGTAAAAGTAAAAAATAAGTGTTTTCTAGACTAGAACTTTGAAATAGAATAAAATTTAGATGTACGTATGAATCTACAGACTGAATTCCAAAACATGTACCTACATATGTTTTCCATGCCTGACATATTTTGGTCCTGAAAGTTCAAAATAGAAAATTTAGTTAAAAGGAGACAATTTTCCTCTTTTATTTGATACCCATATCTTCATCATTGCACTACCGCATATATTAAAAAAAGATTTGAAATGTGTGTGTCCTTAAAATTTTAAAGTCCTTTAAAAAGGACTTTGAGTCAGAAAGTGTAATATTGACTATGCCAGGATACTATAAATGATCTCTAGTTCCACGTCTATATCAAAATTTGGATGGGTCTCGGCCAAATAAAAAAATCGTTTCGCACGGTGTAATAAATGTAAAGTTGGTGTTTTCACTCAGTGCATCATAACTTTGTCATTTTTCCTTCAATTCTATTGATGTTAGCCTTAATATTTGGTAAAATAGTATATACTTCATTTTGGTATACTTGGCTTGGCCCAACCCATATACTTCATTTTAGATTTTAAAACCAGAGGTTATAATTTATTTTTTCTATAAAAAAATATTCGAAAATTTATGATTTTTTAAATTGGTCGAAAAATTCACTTTGTTACAACTTTCACCGTCAGTAACTTCCCCAAATCTTATATGATTTGGACAATCTATATATCACTAAAAAGGCTAAGAAGAACGACGGACAGCTCGTGTTAATCGGATAATTATTTTAGGAGATATGTGCTCATAACTGAAACAACAGGAAAAAACTATTTTTTCGAAGAGAAATGGACTTCGTTTCGTGCTGAGCTTAAATTTGTCTCCGAAATAAAAATTCCTCGTTGGCTACACATGTCAAAAGAAGGGGCGACGTATGAACTGCATACGTTTTCGGATGCATCCACGTGTGCATACGCTGCCGTAGCTTATTTGAAAGTCGTCAACCAACGCTCCGTACACATAAATTTGTTAATGTGTAAAACTCGAGTTGCACCGCTGAAGAAAGTAACAGTTCCGCGACTCGAACTGTTCGCTGCGCTTTTAGCAGCTCGCGTGCTGAAAAGGGTGAAAGAAATATTAAACCTTCACACTGTTCCCACCTACTAGTGGTCTGACTCCACCACCACGATTTGGTGGATTCGATCGAATCCCGGCTCGCTTAAAGATTTTGTAGCCAATCGCGTCATACAAATTCAAGACATGACGAATGTTGAAGACTGGAGATACGTCGGGACTGCGGATAACCCTGCTGACTGTGCTTCCAGAGGAAACGCTTCGAAAACGCTTCTTAAAAAAATGTTTTGATTTTCAGTTTTGTGTTCAGCGGCCAAAGTTAGTCTAGAAAATACTTTTATTTTTAGGTGCACGCGATTGGCCCATTTTTTGTCGAGTAGTGTTATGATGCGCTGATCGCAAAACAATCTGTTCAAACGTAAGAAAAAGTGATTTTATTTATTACAATATGTTGCTCCACCGCGTGGGTTACAAAGTAAAGTAGGAAGTTCAAAAAACGTAATATCAGTGGTGCCAACACGATGGCGAGCGCAGGGTTGCATCAGTACACAGCTCGGCCCATGGTTGCATTCAACTTCGAACATGCCGCCCACCTCGTCCAGTCTATGCGACGAAATTATTCTGACCATCTCGGTTTGTGGTGACGATGCCGCCCACCGTGTCGTCGCCGCCCACCGTTTCGCTTCCATCTTCGGAGGCCATAGGTAGAAGTGATATCTTGGATATCGGGCGCCGTAACACGGTAGTTTGAGTTCTGATAGTGATTACTCGAATGACGCCGTCATCTCCAGGATGAGTCTCAATGATGCGCCCCAGCAACCAGCATCTAGGTGGCAACCGTTCGTCGCGGATCAAAACCAGTTGCCCAAAAGCAACTTCGGTTGACGTTGATTCCATTTGTTTCGCCCGTGCAAGTGTTGTAAATACTCACAGGACCATCTGCGCCAGAAGTCCTGATGCATTTGTTTGAGTAACTTCCATCGCGTCATCCTGCCCACGTTATCATTGGATAGACTAGGTTCAGCGATTGCCGTTAACAGTCGGCCGACCAAGAAGTGGCCTGGTGTTAACGCCACTAGGTCCTGTGGATCATCAGACATGGCGGACAACGGGCGTGAATTTAAGCATGCTTCTATCTGCTTGAGGACGGTGTACATTTCTTCAAAGGTTAGCGTGGTAAGGTGGACGACACGCTTCAAATGGTGCTTCATACTTTTAACTCCAGCCTCCCACAGACCACCAAAATGTGGGGCGCCAGGGGGTATAAAATGCCAGTTGACCCCGAGTACTGACGCATGGGTAGCTGCTGCCTTTAGCTGTGCCTGCAGAGCTTTCAGCTCTGTCTTCATTACCGCGGCGGTGCCTACAAACGTTGTCCCTTGATCACAATAAATGTCCGAACAGAGGCCCCGAACTGCTACAAAGCGAGTAAGCGCAGCTGTAAATGTATCGGTTCTCAGGTCGCTGACCAGTTCCAGGTGAATCGCTCTGGTCGCAAAACAGACGAAGACGGCGACATTACCCTTATAACTGCGATGGCCTCGTCCCTTTGTTGTTCGAATATTGAACGGGCCGGCGAAGTCCACCCCTGTATGCGTAAACGGATGCGACACATTGCACCGTCCAACTTTAAGGTTGCCCATGATTTGTGTTTGTGGGGAACATTTGTATCTGAAGCAGCGTACACAGCTGTTGATGACCCGCTTGACCGTTCTGCGTCCATCAATAATCCAGAATCTCCGACGTACAAAAAGGAGTGTTGCTTGCGTCCCACCATGCAACGTGCGCTCATGAGCCTGCCGAATAATCAATGTCGTTAAATAATTGTCTGAAGGTAGAATCGGTGCATACCGTTCGTTAAATGGGATTTGAGCGTTTCGAAGACGTCCGCCAATGCGGAGGATGTTGCCGTCATAGATCGGGTATAATCTTCGTAATTTACTATTTTTATATACACTGTCCTTGGTGGTGATGGTTGTTAAGTCGGTTTCGAACACTTTGGATTGAACAAATTGTATCCAAAAGTTCAAAGCGGTCTCCCGCTCTTGCCACAAACAGATGCTCTCAGTAGCATGAGGCTGGCCACGCATGATCTGGGAGAACCGTCTGCACCATGATGTGACGGCGAGCAGCTGGTCTAGCGTGGAATACTTGTGTAGGATGAACCAATCAGTAACTGCACGTTGTGCTGTCGATATCTGAACACCTTTCGACTCAGATAGCTTTGCTGGCGGGGTTAGCACAGTTCGCGGCCAGTTCTCCTCCGGGTGTGACAACCAGTCCGGCCCATTCCACCAGAGTCGATGCTGTTGCAGCTGTGTCACAGATAATCCTCTGGAAGCACAGTCAGCAGGGTTATCCGCAGTCCCGACGTATCTCCAGTCTTCAACATTCGTCATGTCTTGAATTTGTATGACGCGATTGGCTACAAAATCTTTAAGCGAGCCGGGATTCGATCGAATCCACCAAATCGTGGTGGTGGAGTCAGACCACAAGTAGGTGGGAACAGTGTGAAGGTTTAATATTTCTTTCACCCTTTTCAGCACGCGAGCTGCTAAAAGCGCAGCGAACAGTTCGAGTCGCGGAACTGTTACTTTCTTCAGCGGTGCAACTCGAGTTTTACACATTAACAAATTTATGTGTATGGAGCGTTGGTTGACGACTTTCAAATAAGCTACGGCAGCGTATGCACACGTGGATGCATCCGCAAACGTATGCAGTTCATACGTCGCCCCTTCTTTTGACATGTGTAGCCAACGAGGAATTTTTATTTCGGAGACAAATTTAAGCTCAGCACGAAACGAAGTCCATTTCTCTTCGAGATCGACAGGTAACAGATCGTTCCAATCCAGATCACTGAGCCATAGGCTTTGAATGAAAATTTTACCTCGAATGACGACTGGCGCCAGAAGTCCGAGCGGATCAAATAGCTTGGCGACGTCCGATAAAAGTTGACGCTTCGTAAAGGAGCGTAAAGAATAGTCAAGGTTCAAGGCGTAAGTCAAATTGTCGGATTTGATGGACCAGACTAGACCTAATGCCATTGAGTCGTCATTTGCGTGGACCTCGTGGGCGATCGTGGACTCGCAGTCAGCTGGGTCAATAGTTTTCAAGACAGCGAGCGAGTTTGAATTCCACTTACGTAGTGAAAACCCGCCGGCCTTAAGAAGATTTTGCAACTCCTCCCGTCGTCGACACGCCTCTTCCACGGTATCTGCGCCCGTTAATACGTCATCCACATAAAAATCTTCTAGCAGGATTCTTGTTGCTTCAGGATAATTGAGCTGCTCGTCCGCAGCAAGGCTGTGCAGTACCCTTATGGCGAGGTATGGCGCGCAATTGATCCCATAGGTCACCGTTTTGAGACGAAATTGGGTCGGTTTCGCGTCTCCGGCGTTCCGCCAGACGATGCGTTGTAGGTCAGCATCTTTGACATCAACCAAAATCTGGCGATACATCTTCTCGATATCACCGGTAAGCGCTACTCGATGCCGACGCCACATGAGGATGATCGCCGTCAAATCGTTCTGCAACTTAGGGCCAGTATGTAAACAATCATTAAGCGAAATACCTGTGCTGCACCGTTTCGACGCGTTGAACACTACTCTCAGCTTCGTTGTGGTGCTGGACTCCTTCCATACTCCATGGTGAGACAGGTAGCAAACTGGCGACGTGAGAGATCCCGTGTCGCTGGCGGGTTCCATGTCGGTGGCGGGTTTCATACATAGTCTGCATCGTTGAATCGCGTGACAGTCGCCTTTGTAGATGGTCGAGCATAGCGACGGCGTCAGCCTTCGATGTTGCAGGTTGTGACAAATTTGCGTTTTCTTTTATGGGCAGCCGAACAATGTATCGGCCGTCCTCCTTACGTCGCGTGGAGCGTTGAAACTGTAGTTCAGTGTATCGTTCGTCCTCGGTAAGTGAATGTTGCTCTGGAAGTTCTTCTAGCTCCCAGAAATCGCGAATAGTCTGGTTCAGATCGACTTGTGCATGGTAACATTCCACCATAGGAATGTCTGTGGCAAGTGAGTGGCCAGAACAATCGCCAAAAACCACCCATCCCAACTGCGTTTGTTGAGCAATGAGCTGTGTAGTAGGACTTCTCTTTACACCGCCCAGCAGTACTGAGGCGTAGTCTCCTGCATTTAAAATTATGTCAATAGGCTGAGTCACGTTGAGTTTCGGGTCTGCTAGGTCCAAGGCCCAGAACTGCTCAAATTCAGCTGAGGGGATGTTCATCGGGGGAGTGAGGTTGCCGACTCGGGGTAAAACAAGTGCCACGCACTGCGTCTCAAAGTCTGATTTAAGTGAATGCAAAGTAAAGTTGACTAACCCAGTAGCCGTAGCGACTTTGCTACCGGTAGCGCCGTTAATAGGGATGGACACTCTTGACTTTGTCAGCTTAAGAAGATTTATCGCATACTCGCTTATGAATGCGGCCTCAGCGCCACTGTCGAGAAGCGCCCGCAATACAGCGGTGTGTCCGCGATTGGACCGCACTTCAACCTGTGCGGTGCCAATGAGCACTCGTGGTAATGGCTCATTGCAGGATTTCGTGTGCACTGCATGGTGCGATGAAACAGGCTGCTCACTTGGGCTAGTTGAGCCGAAGTGATCGTGCAGCATCGAGTGATGTTTGCCTTGGCAATTGTTACATCGACGCTCAGACGGGCAGTATACCGCTCTTGTGGTGTCTGTTGACGAAAGTTGTCGCAGAACATGAGGTGATGCTTGCCGGAGCACTTTGCGCAGCGCCCAGGCGTTGTGTGATATCCTGCCACACCGTGTGTGTTGCAGGGCCTTTTCGATGTATTTGGTTTCATCTCGGTGAAACTTTGAACCATCTCCAGGGATTGGGTTCGGCTGGTAAGAAAGCTTTGTAGCTCCTTGAAAGTTGGAAGATCGGGCATCGACTTCAGGGAAAGCTCCCATGCCCTACGTGTTGCAGGGTCCAACTTCTGGCTGAGCGTAAAGATTAACCAATCGTCCCATGTCTCGACAGGACGACCAAGGTGTTGTAGTCCACGTACGGAGGACGTGGCACCATCGAGTAAGAGCCGCAGCGCGGCGGCAGACTCCTTTTGAGTGGATGGCAGCGCATTGATTGCTGCGAGGTGTGCGTTAACGATCACTCGGACATTCTCAAACTTGGACTGTAGGAGGTCCCTCTGGCAGGCGGCACACCTGTCTTGGTAGGTGTGGATGCGAATGCCATATCTCCGCTGTGGTTCAGCAAGGTATCGCGGCATTCTGCTGGCTACCAGAGCCACGGTAGGGGTGAGGCAATGAGTGAATGGTTGGTTCCGCGAGACATTGTTGTTCTCAACGAACCAAGTGAATGGTATACGTTTGATGGGCCTAGAGGGGTGAGTGATATTGACGTGACGCTAGTGAATGGGGCAGCGAGCAGAATGTTTGAATTCAGCTGGCGTGTCCGTGGTGGGTGGGGCATAAGTGATCACAATTTGATTGAAATTGTGATTACTGTGCCTGACCACAGTGTGAATGAAAGGGCGGGTGTGTGTGACAGGCGATGGCGCACCTGTGGTGTGAATTGGGAAACTTATGGTTTCCATGTGCGTGAAGTGGTCACGGAAGTGCCACTTAGTGAGTTTGGAAGTATGGATGTGGACGACCAGGTCGCTCGTCTTAACGAGTGTGTCTGGCGCGTGAACGACAGTATGCTTCAAAAATGGGAGAGAGTGAATCAGAGGCGGGTGAAGTGGTGGACGAGTGAGCTGAGTGCGAAGAGGAGGTCGGTCAGGCGACTGAGACGAAAGTTTCAGCGCGCCCGGGCGACCAATTCTGAGCACTTGGCCCAGCGCAGGTGTGATTTCAATAGGTGCATGAATGAGTATAAGAGTATGCTTGTTCGCGTGAAGGAAGATAATTGGCGGGAGTTTGTGGCAGACCATAGAGATGATCCATGGGGTCATGTCTATCGGATCTGCCGATCTAGGAAGAAGCAGGTGGATGTGAGCGCCCTCCGTGTTGGTGGCACTATGACATCAACATGGAGGGACAGTGTGAACGTTCTCTTAGCCGAGTTCTTTCCTAGGGCGGTTCAGCAGACGCCACCAGCACAAGTGGCAGCTGCTGAGCCATTAGAAGACGGTGAGCTAGCGTATGCATTTGGCCTGGTTAGGTCTAGAAGGTCACCGGGTGTCGATGGTTTGACTGGCGAGATGTGCAAATCTTTGTACAAAGTCATTCCGGAGTACCTGGAGGCCATCTATGAGAAATGCCTTAGTGAGGCTTATTTTCCACTCGCGTGGAAAATAGCTAGGGTCGTGGTGCTCCTGAAGTCTCCTGATAAGATTAGGACTAACCCCCGTTCTTATCGGGGCATCTGCCTCCTACCAGTACTTGGAAAAGTACTGGAAAGGATTATGGTGGATCGGCTTCAGGCGCAACTGGGTGGGCTGTCGGATAGGCAGTTTGGGTTTAGAAAGAGACTCGGCGTGGAAGATGCGTGGTTGTACGCTAAATCGGTGGTGAGTGACAGTAGCGAGAACTATGTTCTCGGTGTGTTTGTAGATTTTAGGGGGGCGTTTGATCACCTGCGCTGGGATAAAGTGGTAGAACGTCTGAATCATGCCGACTGCCTGGAAACAGCTCTCTGGAAGAGCTATATCTCAGACAGGAAGGCATGTGTGATTGGGGAGAATGAACGGGTTGAAATAGATGTGGCTCGAGGATGCCCGCAGGGTTCCGTCTGTGGTCCATATATATGGAACTACATGATGGATCCACTACTGCGGCGTCTGGCAGCAGTATGCAAGTGTTGTGCGTATGCGGATGATCTGCTTATCCTTGTGGAGGGCAGATCAAGAGCGGATGTAGAGCGCTTGGGGGAGCAATATATGTGTATGGTGTGTGAATGGGGTGAATCGGTGGGTGTGGATGTGGCAATGGACAAGACTGTGACCATGCTGCTGAAAGGCAAATTGGCACGCAGTCGTCCGCCCATTGTGCGTGTGAATGGTGTTGGCCTCCGGTATGAGACGCAAGTCAAATACTTGGGGCTAACAATTGGTGAACGAATGAGTTTTGCTCCACACTTGGTCAGGCTGAAAGAGAGGGTTGTGTGCATAATGGGTCAGGTGCGCCGGATACTCAGGAGTGACTGGGGACTCGGCCGACGCGCAGTTCGTACCATTTACCACGGTCTGTTCGTAGCTTGTGCTGCGTACGGAGCGTCGGCATGGCACGAATTGGCCGCGACGGTTGTAGGCCGCAAACACTTGCTGTCTATTCAGCGTGTTATGTTGCTAGGTTGTATGCCTGTGTGCCGCACTGTATCAACAGATGCATTGCAGGTGTTGATGGGTGCGGCTCCTCTGGATCTCGTAGTCATACGGCGTGCCGTGGGCTTCGGGCTAAGGAGGGGGAATAGAGAGGTGCTGCTGCAGTATGAGTGGCTGCAAGGCGAAGGTGTGGAGAGTGCTGACAGTATGAAGCGTAAGCGAATACTGGAGGACTGTGTTCTGCAACGTTGGCAGCAACGTTGGGACGAAAGTCCCCATGGCAGAACGACTTATGAGTACATACGGGACGTGAGGTTCGTGGTAGGGCTCAAGGATTTCGGCTTCGGCTTGAGCCTTGGGTTCCTACTCACCGGACACGGGTCACTCAATGCATTTTTGCATGAGAGAGCCCTGAGTGCAAGTGCTGAGTGTATTTGTGGGGCTGTGCGTGAGGATTGGTTGCATGTGTTGTGTGAGTGCCCGTTGTACTCAGATTTGAGGGACCTTGGGCGGATGGGGATTAGTCGGACGGACGGTGTGTGGTGTGTGCGTGAAGCACTCTCCACCAGCCAGCTGATTGCCATTTTGAATGAATATGCGAATGCTGTGTTTCGGCGGCGACGGCAGTTTGGCGTATTGCCAAGTGTGAATGTGTGAGTGGGCGGGGGGGGCTGGTCTGTTTGAGTGGATGAATGAGTGCGCACGTGAATGGTGTCAAGTGCGGTGCGGTGGTCACCAGTCCACGAGCTAAATGGGGCTCAACTGGTAGTAGCACGGCTACGAAGTCTGACCAGAGGCTTTGTCTGGTACCACGGGAGTCAGGGTGCCCCTGAAGCCTTGTGCTTCAGCCTGATTATGGGAATGGCCCCCTCGGGGAGTTTCGTGGTGGCGTGGTTTAACACCCAAATGCGGGTAGAGTTTCGTCTCGGCGTGGAGTTGCGTTTACAACCGGGTGCCGGACCCATAGCACGGCAGAGGTTTAGATAGGCCTCGATCCCTACCAAGGAGGGGTAATGTCCATTTACATTAACCCAATTGGTACCGGGAGCTTGCTCTCGGGGCGCTTATCAATGCTTAATTTTGATACGCTGTGCTTTTGAGCACCGTGGGGTTAGGCCACACTGTGGCGGCACTCACGTTAAAAATTCGACATTCAATGTAGGAGGTCCCAAGCGATGCCAAAGTTCGTATCAGTCGTAGTGATATTGTCCAGCGCGTGCTTTGCTTCCCCGGTAAGGCTATCCTTCAGGTACTGTAGGCGCTGCGTATTCGTCAACGATGTGTTTCGGATTACAATCGACGTGAACAAGTCTTTAAATGGGAACCACTGGAGAAAGGCTCCATCGAAGGGCGGTATTTTGATGCGCGGCAACGGCTGCACAACCTGCTGGGCACTGGTGGATTGCGACATTGAGAGTTCTGTGGAAGAAATTCCGTTATAATTCTCGATCAAGTCATTGAGTTCACCCATCGTTTCTCCGTATGCGCATTCCACATCCTCATAATCTTCACTTGGCGACGGCGTTCCCGTCGTGTCTGCGGCGCTGAGTTCGCTCAGTAACTCGTCGTGGAGCTCCCGAAATTTGTGCCAGTACTGCTCAAGCAGCAGTTTTCGGGCCTGCAGGAAGCCTTTCGTCTGCTTGGCCTTTGCAGTTTTCCTGGTGTTGGTTGCGAAATTCAAAATCGCACTCCGGTTGGAGCTGAGTTGTCTGTGAAGGCGCTCCATCACCGCAGCGGAAGCGTTACACGTGTGCCGGACTGAGGTTATGTCCGCTGGAGTCTTCTCGCAGGCTCGCTGTGGGATCTATCCACATCGCCAAGAATCGCGAATTGCGGTGCTTGCTGTGCGCGCAGCAATCCCCGCAAGGGATGCCAAAATGTTCAAACGTAAGAAAAAGTGATTTTATTTATTACAATATGTTGCTCCACCGCGTGGGTTACAAAGTAAAGTAGGAAGTTCAAAAAACGTAATATGAGTGGTGCCAACACGATGGCGAGCGCAGGGTTGCATCAGTACACAGCTCGGCCCATGGTTGCATTCAACTTCGAACACAATCTAAATTCTCCTGCTCGGGTAGCTTAAAAAATGGACAGATCTTAGTAACGAAGCAAGATTTTCTGTTTTTTTCGAGACTTAAGATGGCTTTTTGAAATGACGAATTTGCTCTCCCAAAAGTTTTCCTAATTTCACAAAAGTTTTTATCAATTTTGGAAAGATTTAGTAAGATTATCCTTTTAACCATTTTTCATTTTTTCTCTGGGATTCTATTGCTTTCTATTAAATTTCAAGCACATACTCGTATACGTTTCAAAATGATTTGCAAGTTCGTTTACTGTTCAACGGAATACAAATTAAAAAAAAAAAGTAAAAAACATAACCGGAAATACCAGGGACCGAAAATAACTGTTATTTTATAATTTTCAAATCAAAAACGCATAACGAAAAAATTGTCGGTGGACTTTTTCAAATATACCGTTATGATCGTAATGGCTTCACGAATATTAAACGCCTTTTAAATTTTAGACTTTTACTATAAAAGTTAAAATTAACTGTTATTTTGTGCCTTTTATTATTTCAGGCAAAAATAACTGTTACTTTTGATTTTTATTTTATCGGTCAAAAATAACAGTTATTTTGTGACTTTTATTTTTTCGGTCAAATATATCAGGCAATTTGAATTTTTTCAAAGGCCGTTTGACCGACTAAAAAACTATTGGTACCATTTTTTCCGTCGCACAAGTCTTATACTTAGCTCAGAATGTGCGGTCTACAATTAAACTGCCATTTTTGACTGATCATCAATTGAGAACGGTTGGACCGATTGGGCTGATTTATTTTATTGTGTTTGTAGTTGTCAGGACAAGGTTTGTTAACCCTGCTGTTAGGTTAGAAAAGGGACCATTTGGTCCATACTGCAATTTTCGTACAAAACAATAATTTATTTAAATTTTTTGTATTTATTTTGGTTCATTCATTCTTTACTCAACATAACTGATGTAAAAAATAGTTAATAGTTAAATAGTTAGTCAAAAGTTACAAAGGAAACAAGCCAAAAATTGGACCAAATGGGCTTAACCTAACAGCAGGGTTAAAAAAAAATTTTAAACGGAGCTTGGCACCTTTCACCAGCCCAAGTCGCCACTAGCACAGTCGTCCCATAGATGTGTAATTATTAGGTATCGGATTTACACTGGTGGCGATTCCCATAAACTCACTTAAATCTGCTTGGATTGTGTTACATTTTCTTTAAAAAATTGATTCAGTTAAAATAGTTTTACTGAAATATTTATTGTAAAATATAGTCTATAAGAACTAAAAGAAGAAATCGCAATTAAGTAACTGTTCTGGCAATTTATTTATTGTTTTCATAAAAATGGCACAATTTAAAGTGGCAATTCACATAAACTCAGTACATAAAAAAATATAAAATTGCATAAAGTAAAAGTGTTTTCATAGCTCAAGGTACTCTAAATAGTTTTTTAAAATAATTTGTCCATTCCCCATTACGGTTTAAAATATTTTAGGCACAAATAAAATAAGATTCTGAAGAGTTTGTGCCGGTATGCAAGCCCCAACCTATTTAATCGCTTTTTTTAAGTCAATCTTTGAATAAAACTGTCGTTCTTTTGCGTAAACACCTTAAGCAAGAACCCAAAGGTGCTCGATGTGATTTAAGTCAAGAATTCGAATTGGCCGATCAAAAACTTGAATATTTTTGTCCTTGAAAAAGTTCATTGTTTTTCTAGAACTGTAAATTGCAGCATTTTCCTGCTGAAAAATAAATTCAGGCCCATAAAATTCTTCTGATTATTCTATTATCATTACGTTTAAAGTTCGCAGTAAATATAGAAGTTAATTTTTTCAGAAACCCACGCAAATTAAGTCGTACCATACATGGCAATACCTTCCCAAACCATTATATCGCCACCTGATAATGTCCGGCTCATACAGACTTCCTTTTCAACCAACTTATCAAGCTAAAAGTATTAAACCTAAAATGAACCGTTTTTGTCACTTAACAAAACTGTTTACAACTGTTCATGCCTCGAGGCATGTCATTTGTCAGAAATGATTTTTTAAAGAAATGGTTTTTCATTTGCTGCAAATGATTTCGCGAGAAATGATTGTGTCATTTGAGCTTGTTACATGAAAATTACATCAAAATCTGTTGTCAGAAATGAATATTCATTTCTAGTAAATGATTTTCATTTGATTACATCATATGTTTTTTGATTTCTTAAATGCGATATCATTTGTGGAAAACGACATTTCTTTTGCTACAACTAGACGAATTATTTGTGTCCAAAGTTTTGTCATTTGCCAGAAAAGAAGAAATCTTTTGTCCCAAACGACCAAATCATTTGTGTCCAAAGTTGTTTCATTTGCCAGAAAAGAAGAAATCATTTGTCCCAAACGACCAAATCATTTGTGTCCAAAGTTGTTTCATTTGCCAGAAAAGAAGAAATCATTTTTTCCAAATGACTAAATCATTTGTGTTTTTAATTTTTTCACCGCTGCAAAAAAAATAGTTTGAGAAATAAATTTTTTATTTTTTTTTGTTAATTTTATTTATACAAGATTTATATTAAATTTTACAAGAATATTTACATAGTGTTTCCATATTTATTATTTTTCCAAAGAACCAAAATAAAGTTCGTCCCAATTAACCATTTGACGATTGTCAGCAGTTACGCATATGTATGACATGTTGTCTGTGTTTACGTCTTCAACTTTAACATTAAAATACTTATATAACTTTTCAACTTCATAAGCTAAGAAATGCCAGTCAAAATAATTTATTTTATGCTCAGAGAGACCAAGAAAATATTTGTTATTTTCCATCAAAATCATATCGACGCACATAAAATTCATATTATAAAATATTATTGTATTCGACTTAAAAACTATGTCATTGAAATTAAGGTAAGTTACAGAATAAATTGTTTTGTCGACATCAAATTTATATCTCTCTTTTTCTTCATTCGTAATTTTTTTAATGCTGCCATGTTTTGTTTCAAGTTTTAAAAATTCATCATAATTTATGATGCAATTTGCAATTCTAGCCGAATATTTCATTGAAAGGGTTTCGATCATATTTTTTTTACATTTAGTGACATTCGCACACCTTTTAAATTGTTGATGAAAATTTTCAAACCTCAGAGAATTGAGATGTTTAAGAAGTCCTACACTTTTCATTATTAATGGGTAATGCATTAAAAAGTGAAATTTTGGAGTTAAGGGCTTATTTGTAAGTTCACAGTACAGTTCATTATGTTCACTTACTGCGTATTTTAATTCCTTCCATGTATTTAGTTCAACGTAGTTACTGAAACACATGTTTATAATTTTTCTAAGTACAATGTGCAATTCCCATTCCATACTTCGCTTCGGAATCAAATCCCCAATAATCAGAGCAAAATTTTTCACAAAGCAATACATCTCGTCAGCTGACATTTTTATTTTATTCTGTTGGAATAGGTCATCACGGAACAACGGTGGTTTATTTCGACAAAAAGGTCCATAATTAAATTTCTCCATTCTGTAATTTAGTTGTTCTATAGTAAAATATTTTGAAACTTTTACGAAACAGTTAAGAAGATATAAAAGATCGCTTCTGCATACCCCTTCCAAAAGGTCATGCATCGGATCTACAAAAAAATTCTCCACCACATGAAATGAGTGCAAAGTATTCCATATGGAATCTTCTTTAATACTTGAATTTACTGTATTCTCAATCGCCTCCCTATAGTATTCCTTTGTGAAACTATCAGAAGGTTCAAGGGTAGTTTTTTTGGAGCAATCAGATTTATTTAGACGGCAAAACCGGCAAAAGTAATTGGCATTGAAAGATTCAGTGAAACCAAGTGCTGAATTAACTCCCAGATTGTCACCGGTAAATAAACATGGTACAAATTTTACAAAATCCAATTGATCTGATGATACATTTATTCCTTCTTCAAACAAAGAATTCAGTTCTTTAATGAACGGCTCAAAAATTCTCTTATTGCCAAATTTTTTTCTGTCTTCTGTGTAAAAAAGCATACCTAGAAAAATTGAGTTCAACTTAGATATCAAATAAGAAGGTAAAGTAGCAATTTTTACATAGACTGCACCTAATTTTGTTATGTTTGCATGTGAGCCTAGTGGATTATTAATTTCGAAATCATCGAAATAAATTAATAATGGCAAGTATAAGGTGTTTGCATAACTTTCACAATTTCTTGCTTTTTGTTTGAAGAAACTGGACTGAAAAATGTTATGAACTAATTCATTGTTTGCTGAATTCAGAAATTTAATATAATTTATAATGTGAGACAGAACATTAGTTTTATTAAAGAAATCAGTAAAAACTTGTCGTAGATCAACAATTTTTGTACAATAATTTACTTCTTTAACTTGTATTCGATTATTTGTCGTGTAGGACTCTTCATTCTGTCTGTCCACGACATAGGTATTTATTTTTACAAAAGAAAAATGTTCCGTTAAACATTTCAAGAAACGATATTCCGTTGTAGGGAGATTTTGGCTAGAAAAAATTGATAACAATTTATCCACAAAATTTTTGACATGAGTGTCAGTAGCAATTTGTTGCTCAGTTCGAATAATGTTAACGAAAAAAGAAATACAATTTTTAATTATTTCGAAAGAGTATTTTCTAGGTATTTCATTTCTATTATAAAATGAGAGTAAAAGTTTGACAAATTGGAATAAATAGTTGTCAGCAGGATTACTTGTCGTACTTGTTGAGTTTGTGACATTACTCACAGAAGGTGTGACAGAATGTAAGGGCGTAATCGACGAGCTTATTGGAAATTCAATATCTCCAGGTGTGACGCGAGTTTGTTTTCGACTGGTAGTAATATGTTTTCTCAAATGTACTTTATAATAATAAATATTGCTAAAAACTCTTTTACAGTACAGGCACGGGAAGCGTATATTATCTTGATGACAATTTTTTAGATGTCGACAAAACACCGATAAATCTTGAAAAATCTTGTTGCACAGGAAACACTTGAAATTAACCATTTTTAAAAGTAAGATATTGTCAATTGTTTTCTGTGCTTTCGGGTACAGATTTTAATTCTTTGAACAATATTTCTAGTTCAGGATTAAACTTATCGTAGTCGGTACAGATACCAAAAATGTATTTCTGCAGGAAGAACCATGAGGATTCAGACGTTTCTGGATATTTAATATTTAGTCCTAAAAAAGAAGAAATTCCTGCTTCTGTAGCTTTTTTAAAGTTGGTAAAACTATACTTTACATCTGCTACTAGCAAAAAACTTAATTCTAAAGGACTACTTATCAGGACCAATTTAGGCTGGCATGATGTTTTCGAAGTTCTCCAACCAGAAAGGTACTCCCTCTCGGCGTTGTCAAAAGATGCAAGATTCTGTAAGAAAAGAAGAATTAGTTTATATTTATTAAAAAAGTTTGTTTATCATCCTGTACCTGATAGTGTACTATGAAGGACTCCTGTACTTCAATTTTAGTTGGACGTTTTCTGCCCTTCCTAACAGGATTGTGTAGGAGGTACGGGAGTATCATTAAGGCCAGGATCTCCTTTTTTTCTTTTTCTCCCTCAGCCTCTATCAGCGAAATAATTGATTTTATTTCTTTCTGCCGTTTTAGTTTTCCTTTCGGAACTAGATTGCGGAAGATATTATCATCGAGTTGGAAATTAGGTATTTTTGAGTACCGATATTCGGTATCCCAGATCATCTGTCAGTAATAAAAGAAATTATATAAAATAAAAAATAATAAATAATAATAAAATTGTATATTTTAATTTAATTTATTTAATTTAGCAATATCTTACAAGTTCATAGCCTAGAGGCGTTTTTAAGTTTGGAAACAATTCCAAATATTGAGCCGTAGTGATGTCACTATTCAAAAGTGCATAACGTTGGGTGACTGTCTGGATCCACTTTGCTTTTAAATCGTCTTTAGGAAGTTCTAGTAGGGTATGCTTAAACTCTGCCAAAAGTATTTCTGCCTCTTCGTCATCAAAAAGTGACTCGACATTAGATATTTCAGATGTAACCGTAGACGCAGACGCCGTACATGACAGCATACGAGGTGCAGAACAGGAACGAGATCTTGATCGAGACCTTGATTCAATTACTCCAGCTTTTGTCAAACTATGTTTATAGTTGTAATAAGTATGAAGAAGTTTTCCCGTTGCTTTTTTTTTTCCAACGCAGGCAGAATAATAGGTTTCTTTTATTTCTTCGGAAAAAATTTCACAAATAAAACCGCTCAGCCTCTCAAAGTCATCTCTACGAATACATTTGGACTTTCTGTTGTCGACAATGTTCGATATGATTTTTTTACTTATTGTTACTCGTTCATTGTTTGTCAAAATATTCTTTTCATTGAAATTGTTTAAAATAACTGGACAGTTTCGTTCCAAATATGTTTGTAGTTCTTCCTTGCTTTGAAATTCGCCGGGGAAGGAGCAAATCAAAGCGTTTGAAAAAACGTCTTCTAAATTTACATTGAAAAGTTGAGGTTCCGAAAGAGCTCCTGATGTAGTTGGGATTGCGGAAGAATCTGGAACAGAATTGTCTTTGATTGTGACGGAAAATGCCAACTGAGTGTAGAACTGCTGAATAACATCAGGCAAATCTTCAATCTTTGTTTCTGCTCCAGCGACAAAAAAACTCAACTGCACGTTATCGGCAAATGTGAAATATTGCTCAATTCCTTCCTTGATGTTTTCCGTGGTTGTCGTTGTAATATATTTTATCCTCACCAGCTTCGCGACGTCTTTGTAACGAAAATTTACAAAAATTGATTTGTTATCCATTGTTCTGAAAGTTGTTACAGTACAACAACAAAAAAAAAACAAATGATAATGATAATGATAAAATGATAATAAAAACAAATGATAATGATGAATGATGAATGAGAATGAATGATAATTTCAAAAGTGCCACGCCCTTTTTCCAATGCCCATACAATACTACCGGTGGAACGACACGTCTACGCCATGACACTGTACCAAATTTCAATGCTGTCCGACTTATCATTTAGAAGATATTCCATACTTAAACATTGAGTTGTATGGGCGGTGCCACGCCCCTTTGTTCAAAACCCACACCATTTCCCCTGTTGAAGGACACGACCAAATGGTAACTTTGTACTGAGTGTCATTGATGTGACTGCTATAGTTCAAAAGTAACACCGGAATTAAAAAAGTGCCACGCCTCTCGTCCAACGCCCATTAAATTTTAGCAATAGGAACACACTTTTATGATATGACGGTACACCAACTGTCAATGCTATCCGACTTATAATTCCGAAGATTTTCTATGTTAAAAAGTTAAATTGTATGGGCGGTGCCACGCCCCCTTGTCCAAAATCCATCCTATTCCCCCCATCGAGGGACCCGTCCGAATCGTTAGTTTGTACCGAATGTCATTGATGTGACTGCTATAGTTCAAAAGTAACACCGGAATTCAAAAAGTGCCACGCCTTTTATCCAACGCCCATTAAATTTTACCGGTGCAATGACACGCTTATGCCATGACACTGTACTAAATTTCAATGTTATCCGACTTATAATTCCGAAGATATACTATATTAAAAATTTAGGTTGTATGGGAGGTGCCACGCCCACCTGCCTTACAAACATGTAATATCGCTATAAACCACCGCATTGACATCATCTATCGCACACAAAAAAAAATTTCCTGAAAGAATGAGCCGTTTTCGCAAACACTGATTACACACAGAACGTTAAGTTTTTTTATATATAAGATAAGTGATTTAATGAATATTTCCTCACCAATTCTTAATAAAAACATTTATATTTATCGATTTGTGAAAAATGTTCATCAAAAAAGATTAAATTTTGTATAGTCTTTTCAGTCGACTCTGATTCACATTTGATACGTACAAAACAAAAGAAAAAATAACTTACCAATTGATTTTCTCTTAATATTCTTATATTTTATGCTGTTCTATGCTTTTAAATCACTATTACTTTATTAATATTTTACTTCAAATCACTTTTAATTAATCAAATACTGTTTCACTTAACTTTCACACTGTTTTCACTAAACTTTCCTTCTTGTACACAGGTCGGCATATAACTTGAATATGATTTGAATACTGAACTCGAGCTGAGCAGTGGAAGCGGTTGATGAACGGCTAAAATGATAAGTTATTTGCAGCAAATGGTTTATCATTTACAACAAAAGGTTTACCATTTGTTACAAAAGCTTATCTACACATCATCTATACACCAAAAGATATGTCTTTTGCAGCAAATGGTTTTTCATTTAATACGAACGATTGAAAAAAATTAATAGGTTTTTCTTTTGCATGAAGTCCAAGTGTTTAATTTTTTGCTGCAAATGATAATTCTTTTGCCGTAAAAGACTACTTTGTTTTGCAGCAAAGAACAAATCTTTTGCAGTAAATGTTTGATCACTTTAACGGCAAAAGATAAATAATTTGCGCCAAATGGACTGTGAATCAATTCTCACAAATGATTTGTCATTTCCAGCAAATGAATATGAAGAATATTTCTTTTGCGGGAAGTGACTTTTACATAACAACACATTTGGGACAAAAGACATATTATTTGCAATTGCTGTAATACATGTTTACAACACTCAAATAACTTGAATCTTTTGTGGCAAGTGATACACAGTCCTTTGTGACAAATGGGAATTTGCAACAAATGGAATAAATTTTTGTTGCAAATGAAATCATTTGCATCAAAAGATATTCTTTTGCCACAAATGATTTTGGTCATTAAAAATTTTTTCAGTGTCTAAATAGCTTCCCCGCGAGTTCCATTACTTTGGGTTTAAGACTAACAGTCAAAGGGGGTTTTTTGAGGCGTTTATTTTTCGAACATGTCGGGGCTTTATAGACAGATCGATTATGCGAACAAATTTCGTCGACATTAGGTTTTCTTTTATTCCCAATGCCATTATCACACCATTTTGCCTTACAATAATTTTCGTGTTTCGGTCATATCTTACGTTTTTTCCCATAAGATTCGCATAATTTGATGAATAATGAATAATGACACACTGGAGTCTCAGACCTGCCTATTTTATCCGCTATTTCCCGTATTGGAAACTCTTATTTATTGAATGCATTAATTTTTCCCTTTTCTTCAAGTGGCAATTACTTTCCTCTTGGCATTTTCACAGGTCTGGAGAAAATAAAAATTTTACTTTTTTAATAGTACAAAAATCGACTAATACAGTTTATAAAGGCATAACTTATCTCAAATTACTTATATTTTTGTATTACTGATCAATTTAAATCGTTGAGTTTTTGTGAACTGCCACATTTCACCTCTGAGAAAACACTAGTCGCTCTGAATGTTTTATACGATCACGCAAACTATAAAAGAGTGCATAACGGTACACCTGCCGTGTCTTACAGCAAACTATGGAAATGTAAACTACAACCTTTATTTGTTTTTTAAATCATCTCCTCTACTCCTACAAGACTTTTCATAACTCAGCTCAAAGTGAGTTTATGGGAATTGCCACCAGTGTATATGCACACAAAATATGCCCGATATATGCAAAATACGTGTATGCAAAAGATATACACTCCAGCCAGGTCGAACCGCTTGCAGATATTATTCAGCAATTTGTGTGTGCTTCTATTGTGGAAGCTTATTGAGCATCTGTGAGTAGGGAAAGAACTTCGTCGTTGAAACCATTACCGTTTTTAAAGGCTCGTTTGCGCGTTTTGGAAATGGATGTTATGATGCCCAACAAGGTCCATAGGGACCTATGGCGTTTTCAAAAGTAATTATTTTTTATTGTATACGTTTTTGCCTGTCTGTCTGTAGTAAAAAATTCATATATGTTTGCTAAAAAGTATACACGAAGCTTAGCTTTTTGGCTTTCCAAACACATCTACACACACATTATGTAACATTACGTTATACGATTACACACCTTATATGCAATATTACAAAAGAGTTCCCTGGGGACTTTGTTGGGCTTTGGCCGTAAAAAAATTTTTGGTTATCGGAGGGTTAAAGAATCAGAAGTAAAAAGTAAGGCATGAATAAGATCTTGCAAGCATGGGGAAAACCAATGTTTGATTCAAGCCATTAAGCAAATTTGTCCAGAAACTTCTGGCGTGTCCTGTGTGCTTGTACCCATCTCTTTTTTGCAACAATCAGTATATACTTGATTTTATTTATCTATATCTAATTTAGTGCAGACATGCTCTAGAACGACTTTATTTTTTGTTTTTGATTGCGTTCTGCAACCCAAAAGTCGTATAACTCTCTTCTTGTTACTGCCATTTTTTCGAAAAGGGGCAGCTAGGGGCAGCAAAACCCCTAAGGAATACATTAAGAAATGACAAAATATTGTAAATAACAAAAATTATAGTAATGCGGCGCAATTCAAACTTTTGGCAACATTGTGAATTCACATTTTCATATATTTCACACAAAAAAAATAGGACACTTTTTAATAGTTAAAATTTTACAAAAGAAACATACAAAACATATTGAAAACATATGTAAACAAATATAATTACGTGTATTTTTCAAAATATAGCACAAAAGATCAAGGTTTTTAATTTTACAACACAAATTTTCGTATTAGAACTACGCGTTCACGTGCAGCGTTTTCGGCACTACAAAAGCAAAACTTCAAAAACTCTCACTTTGTAAGCAGATTTCTTTGTTAGAAATAACGTTAAAAAGAAAGGGTGATAACCGATATCCTCTGTGGATATCAGGTGAAGAGATTGCATTAAAAAAACTCAATAATTCATCCATAAAAATTTTAATTTCGAGCGACTAGATTGAACAAAAATGCCACTGTGCGGCGCCAAGCGAATAAATATTTACAAGACGTCAAAGGACGGCAAAGTGTTAAGAGAAACTTGATTTATTAAGCCCATTGACATAAAATTTGCGTGCGAAGTCGCGGGGCCCTGCTAGTTGTGGAATGAAAATTTTTTAAATAAAAGTATGAAATTCTTCCGTGCAAAGCCGGGGATAACTGGTAGTATTTCTTATATTCCAGGAATTTAGTGAAATTTGGGAAGTTCAAAAAAGTTAAAAAAACATTGTGTTTTAAATAGAATTCATTTCTTAACTTGAAGTTAAAAAACAAAACCTTAACTCAAATAATAATAAAACTTAAAATGAAATGTAAAAAATTAACTACTTATTACAGTAAATAACTAAAATTTGCTCTAAGTTTTCTACGGTCAGCATATGCCATGCCTATGCAGTACACCGGCTCGTGGAGTACGAAAACGTTCATTATTCTTGTATGCTGTACTCAGCAATGCCCAAAAAATAGCTTAGTGAGCCAAACTACAACACCCTCAATAATGATCGTAAGAACATCATTCTCGGAATAACAAAAGTCTGGGCTTGTCCAAATTGACCCCCCTCCCAACCCCTTTACACACAGGAGCACATCAACCTCACTCTTGTTCGTTTGCATAGAAGAACATAAGTCTATATGAATATGTTTGTATACATACTTACGCCAAATACGGCAAAAAATGAAAAAAAACATGCAAAAATATGCCAAAATATGCAAATATGCAGTGCATATGTTAGCTCATTCTTAATACGTATTTTTCAATAACAATAGTTTTGTATTTTTTTAATTCCGATCCCTAGTAATTATATCGGTAAAATTTTATGGGCGTTGGACAAGGGGCATGGCATATTTTTTGTTACCCAAATTTTTCGCGTAACTTTGGAACTATAGGTCGCACATCAATGAAACTTAGTTCGATTCCTTTGACTGGAAGAATGGGGTGGGTATTGAACATGAGGTGTGGCACCGCTACAGGAATGGAGCTACCGTTAAGGCGTGCAACTTCATTTCATGGGCGCTGAACAAAGGGCGAACAAGGGGCGTTGCTTTTACTTGAATTCTTCAGTTGGAAGAGTTAGGCGTTCGCGACGGATTGTTGATATTGTTTGACAGATACGCCATACATATTATTATTACATACTAGCAGGGCCCTGCGGCTTTGCACGCAAGCTTGAAGTCAATGGGCCCAATAAATCAAGTTTCTTCATACTACACTCTATGGGCGATGCCACGCCTCTTTTATGTAATGCCCAATCCATTCCTCCAGTCGAAGAGTGTGAACCGGTTTCATTAATATGCGACTTTCAGTTCCAAAGTTACGCGGAAAATTTCAGTCACAAAAAATATGCCGCGCTCCTTGTTCAACGTCCATAAAATTTTGCCAGTAGAATGACACATCTATGGGACGATGATATACAAAACTTCAAAGCTTTCCAACTTATTGTTCCGAAGCTATTCTCCACATTAAAAGTTTGGGTTCTATGGGCGGTGCCATGCCCCTCGTCCAATACCCACCCCACTCTCCCTGTCGAAGGGCACGTCTAAATCGTAAGTCTGTGCCAAATATCTTTGGTATCTATCAATTTAACCACTTGAACGACACGTCTAAGCCATGATGCTGTATCAAATTTCAATGCTGGCCAACTTATAATTCCGAAGATATTTCACATTAAAAACTTGGGTTCTATGGGCTATGCCATGCCCCTCGTCCGATACCCACCCCATTCCCAATGTCGAAGGGCACATCTAAATCGTAAATTTGTGTCAAATCTCTTTGATGTGTGATTTGTAGTTCCAAAGTTATTCAAAACATTTGAGTTGCTTAAAAAGTGACACGCCCCTTGTCCAACGCTTACAAAGTTTTACCAGTGAAACGACACATCTAAACGGTGGCTCCGCACCAAATTTTAATGCTGCTCGATTTCTCATTTCGAAGATATTCCATATTGAAAATTTAAGTTGTATGGGCGGTGCCACGCCTCCTTGTCAAAAACCCACCCCTTTCCCTCTATCGAAAAACGCAACTAAATCGTACGTTTGTACCGAGTATCATTGATGTGAACGCAGTTGTAGTTCCAAAGTTACACCGGCATTTAAAAAGTGCCACGCGCCTTGTCCAACGCCCATTAAATTTTACCATTGAAACGGCACATCTAAACGGTGGCCCCGCACCAAATTTTAATGCTGTCCGACTTCTCATTACGAAGATATTCTATATTGAAAATTTAAGTTGTATGGGAGGTTCCACGCCTACCTATCGGGTCGTATTCGCACTTTGTGGTTTACCGAGACTTAGTCAAGACGAACATTCCGTGAAAAATTCAGCTAATCGGCTGTCTAGTTTTTGAGTTTTAGTGTCGTGGGACCAACAAACAAACATACATTAATTTTTATATCTATAGGGTAATAGGTTCGGTTGTGGGCACCCCTTCGTATCCTTTGATAGAAAGCAGGCTAGGTTTTTTTTGACTAATGCCATTTGTTCATTAACCCTTTCGGGACGGAGTTTCAGTAGAAATATTCTCATGCTATGAATGTTGGGGTTAGAAAATTATATTGGATGCTCACAAATTCTGAAATCATCCTTTTATGCGGGAACACCGAAATCGAAAAAATATTTTTCGTGGGTCGTAAGATTTGAATAATTGTTTTGAGGGGCATTAAAAACTTGCTGGGACGTATTATCCCAGTAGTCTCGAAAGGGTTAAGGAAGCACGATCTTTTTGTGCCAAATACGGAGTCGAACAGACGCGTCTGCTTTGTGCTGGGACCATATACTATATATCTTTCTGTGCTTAAAAAATAAGGCAAACTTTTTTTAAACATTTTAAATAGTATTATAAATCGAAGTGAATCCATCGAGAAGGTGAGTAAAATGCATTTTTATTTAGTAAATTTATTATACTTTGTGATCCAATATTGATTACAACCAATATGTTTACCCCAAAAGAATTTTTCACTACTCCTCAAAATGGCTGCCAAATTCGGTTGTGGGCACCGCAATTAGTTTTTTTTATATGGAATAGCTTCGGAACTGTAAGTCGCACAGCATTAAAATTTGGTATGACATCGTCCCATAGAAGTATCATTCTACTGTTAAAATTTGATGGGCGTTGGATAAGGGGCGTGGCATATTTTTTATGACCCAATCTTTCAGCAGAACTGTTCACATCAATGAAACTTGGTACGGACTTTTCACTTAGTAGCACAATTCGACTAGAAGAAAGTTGTAAGCATTGGACAAGGCGTGGTACCGCCTCCATTTTTATATACATAAATTGTTTATCCTGACTAACTGATTGATTGATTTATCATCGCCCAGCTCAAACCGCTGAAGCTACTAATGTGAAATTTGAACTGCAGGTATATCTTAAAGAATGAACCTCCGCTAACACGGGATTTTTCGAAAATCGGGGTCTAAAAGGGCAAAACATGCGTTAAGGTGTTGTATGAAGTAACGCGATTTAATATACATATTGATTTTGAACTTCCTGAAAATACTCGAAATCAAAAATAATTCGACACGTATTTTATAATTTTTCGAAAATCAAAATTTAACTGGGCCAACAATGGGTTAAGGTTTGTTTACGGGAAGACTCCGAAAAAAATGAACCGATGGGCCTATTGACTTCAAACATTGCAAAAATACTTGAAATCAAAAAAATTAGATACGTGTTTCCAATTATTTTCAAAATCTAGATTTAACTGGATCAACGACGGCTTAAACGTATGTATGGAGAAACAAGCCTTTTGACTTCAAACTTGGTGAAAGTACTTCAAACGAAAAATAACTCGATACGTATTTTTCATTTTTCCGAGTATCAAAATCGGACGGGCTCAGCGACGGGTTAAAAGTTTGTGTGGATAAATTGTGAAAAAACATGAATTAATGGCCAATTACCTTCAAACTTGGTGGAAGTACTCTTAGTTAGGAATAATTTGACACGTGTTTTCACTTTTTTCACTTGAGGTATCGGGAAATAATAAAAACGTGCTTTTCATTTTTTTGGAAAAGGGTTAAGAATTTGGTTAGATGTGATGATGTTAATTTTGTTTAGATGTGAAAACACATGATTCAATGGGCCTTTTGACTTAATAATTTGTGGAATCACTTGAAATCAAAGATAATCAGACATATGTTTTTTTTATATCCATATTGTTTTGCACAAATATACCACAGTTAATTTCTTTCATCATAATGGGCATTGCAGAAGGCGTAAAAGGTGGGCGTGGTCAATCTTATATAGCCTATGTTTACCGCTATGAAACACAGAATCATTTTACATCAACATTAATTTTCAGACATGTACCGTAGTTTTGAATTGTTAGTTTAGTGGGCGCGGAAAGTGGGTGTGACCGATTATATTATAGCCTATGTTTGCCGCAATGACACGCTAAATCGTTTGACACCCATATTGCTGTGACAAATATATCATGGCTGATTTGTTATTATAGTGGGCGTGTCGAAAAGGCATATCAGGTGGGCGTGGTCACTCTTATATATCCTATGTTAACATCAATGAAACACGGAATCATTTGATATTAATACTGATTTACCGACATGCACCGTAGCTTCGTTTTGTTAGTTTAGTGGGCACGTAAAGTGGGCGTGGCCGATTATATTATAGCCTATGTTTGCCGCAATGACACGCTAAATTGTTTGACACCCATATTGCTGTGACAAATATATCATGGCTGATTTGTTATTATAGTGGGCGTGTCGAAAAGGCATATCAAGTGGGCGTGGTCACTCTTATATATCCTATGTTAACATCAATGAAACACGGAATCATTTGATATTAATACTGATTTACCGACATGTACCGTAGCTTCGTTTTGTTAGTTTAGTGGGCACGTAAAGTGGGCGTGGCCGATTATATTATAGCCTATGTTTGCCGCAATGACACGCTGAATTGTTTGATTGTTATTAAATTATCACTAATTGTTATTACATTTAACATAGTTTTTTCTTAAAAATGTAGTGAATTTTGAGAATAGATTTGATAGATTTAAGCGAATTTCATTGCATTTTACGAACATTGACATTGATCAGGTAAATTGACTTTGCAAGCTTTGCCATAACCACTATTTTGGATTTACTTTGAGGATATAATAACGTTCTTAAGAAAAGTTCGACAGAGTTGAGTGAGATGGTACGACATTCACCGGGTCATCTAGTACAAAATAAAATTAATTTTTTCCACTTACTACCTTGGTATACATATGTACAAACCAGTGATAATGTGGTAGAAAACAGAGAATTCACGAATTTTGGCCGGTTTTTTTTTGGTCACACGAACACAATCCTTGTGAGCTGAAAAGAAAATCGTTAACCTTGCCAGGCCCATTTTGTGGACAGTTCAAGTTTTGAAAACAGCTTCTGACCGATAGCTGTAAGTGCAGTGGGAGTTTAGAACAAAAATCTTCAAAACTCTCAGCATTCTTTGAAATTTCAACTCAAACTCAAATTTGAATCACGTTTGTTCAACTTACAGTGATTTTATTGAAAAGCGCGAAATTTTTCAAACAAAATTTCGATCAGCTGACCATTTGCAAGTCGATCCGAGATGCTTTTTGCAATAAACACTCTATTTCAGACGCCAGGGGCGTTATCCCAAAGCATACCATAAAAGCTGAATAAAAAATTTCTTAGTTAAAGACATATCTAAACACTTTTGACTGGTTTTTGGGGAAGATTGTAATTTTTTAATCATTTTTCTTCCAAAAAATACAAAATTACAACAACAACAATGTATTTTCCTATGCTTAAAAAATATAAACAACCCTCACCATGGCACTTGTATGGGAAATCAACAATACGTTCCTGAGAAACCTTGGGGTCTGATGTTTGGCGAATGCAATCTTAGGGTCTGATGTTTTTGATGTTAGTGCATTTTTGAGTATGTATTGTGGTCGAGCGCTCTCAGTTTTCTATAGAAATGATATACATATATCACATTATCATTGATACATACATGTATGTGAAAGTACAGGGTGGACGGAAAGTTTCTGCAAACATTGTTTCAATTGTAATATACTTAAAGTTGTGATTGCTTGTTTTATTTGAAAACGAAATGGGGAAATCCCCAATAATGTGATGGTTTGAAGGTCCTAAGCAGTTCTCTCGTAGATCTACAGCGATTTTATTGCAGGACGATGCGCGATGTCATACGGCGAAACAGTCAATAAGTGTTGCTAAAAGTCTATTTAAGCTAGTATGGGAAGACTGGCCGGGAAATTCGCCAGATTTTAATCCTATTGAACATATCTGGTCCAGGATTCAAGATTCAGTATTTCGGAGTCCAAAACCTGCCAATAGACTTCAACTCATTGAGAGAGTAAAGCAAGAGTGGGATGCCATATTATTGGCCGAAACGTCGGTCTTGTGCGAAAGTTTTCGAAAGCGAGTCCTAGAGTGCTGCGAAAAAAATGGCACACATGATTTAGTGGTTTAAATAAAAAAAAAATTTTAAAAGCAATACAAATGATCCTTAACGGTGTTTTTTATTTTGTATGCAGAAACTTTCTGTCTACCGTGTATATTGGGTTGGCAGGAAATTAATTTTTTCAAATATAAATGGCGTTGAGTTTGTTTTCGAAGGCTGCTGCTAACCTTATGATTTTTCCCATTGATTTGATAGCTGTAACTTTTAGCTTACTTAAAAGCAAAAAACAAGCATTTTCGATATATTTTCCATTTTGTATTTTCGTAAAAGTAAGAAAGCCGCGAAAGTTCACAAAGAAATATCGAGCCGTAACCGCGAAAAAGACGTAAGCAGCATTTTTAGCAAATTTGGTTTCTTTTTAGCGAAATCGATAACTTAAGGTAGTTAATTATCATCTTTACTCCAAATATGAAATCTGTGTGAAGTACCGTTTGTCGGCCTCGATAGCTCAGCGGGTAGCGCGCTGGCTTCTCATACCGAGCGCCCCGGGTTCGATTCCTGGCTTGGGCTGGAAAAAACACTCATCTACTTCTGTCGCTATCCACATGAAGGGAATGAGAATTACAAGAATCGCACAAGTGCGCTCTTGGCAGGCAATGGCAAAACCTCCAAGTGTGAAAGAAAAACTGCCCATCGCCGTTCGGATTCGGCGTTAAACTGTAGGTCCGCTCCCCTCCCCTCCCTTTCCCCATCCGTTTGAAATGTGTGGTGTATCACATGTTGAAAAAAACAGTGTTGCATACGCATTTCAAACGGGTGGAATCTGTGGTATCACAACGGGCCCATTAAGAGGCCTAAGTGTGTCTCATACAGAGGCAGCCACCTCAACCTAACCTAACCTAACCGTTACCGTTAATAGAAAACAAATTTGATGTAAGTGCACGCCGTGCCTTGTTTACAATTTGTTGAGCAGCAGTGTTGGTTACATCAAAATTGCCAAAGTGATTTTTAGTGTGATGGCGTTTACAGAACTCCAGAAGCTTCCCCTCTCCTGATGACACTGACGGATTATGGGCTCACTTATCCCACTCTATGGGCGCCGCCGCAGAAAATGTCCTTGGTTTTCGACGCCCACAACCAAAAAATCAATGGTACGGTGAAGAGTGTATGCCGCATTGTCTGAACTTGGTATCCCTGCAAAGCTCGTGAGACTTTGCAGAGCGACGTTGAGCAATACGCACAGCTCCGTCAAGGTTGGAAGTGACCTCTCCGACCCATTCGATAACGTTCGAGGATTCAGATAAGGCGATCCTTTGTCCTGCGACCTCTTCAACTTCACCATGGAGAGTGTTCTGCGCAAGGCCGGTGTACATCGTAATGGCACAATTTTCAACAAAAGTGTCCAGCTCCTTGCCTAAGCTGATGACATTGATGTCATCGGGCGTAACAAGCGAGATGTCACCGCTGCCTTTGCGGCTATCGAAAGAGAATCTGCCAAAATGGGTCTGATGGTAAATGAGGGCAAAACGAAGTATATGCTGTCTACACGCAGGGACTCGCAGAGGCTAGGGTCTCACGTCCAGGCCGACAGATGCACTTTTGAAGTTGTCAAGAAATTCGTCTACCTTAGCACCGCCGTTAACAGCAGCAATGATGTCAGCTTGGAGTTAAAGCGAAGGATTACTCTTGCCAACAGGTGCTACTACGGTCTCGGTAGGCAATTGAGAAGTAGAGACCTCTCTCGACCAACAAAACTTGCACTCTATAGGACGCTTATCTTGCCCGTGCTCCTCTATGGCGCTGAAGCATGGACAATGACGCGTAACGACATAGCGGCCCTTGGAGTGTTCGAGAGGAAGGTACTTCGTAAAATCTTCGGCCCTGTTCGTATTGTCGACGACTATAGTATAAGAACCAATAACAAGCTGTATGAGCTGTATAAGGACCAACTGGAGAAGACGCGCGTAAAGCAGAGGCGCCTGGAGAGAAGTTTTGCGGCAGGCCGTAACCTGATAACGGGTTCTTATGGCCAGTTAAGTAAGTAAGTAAATAAGCGTTTACAGAAGAACAGGCATCTATTATTATTGCAGTGGCACACACAGGATTTTATTTTGGGGAGCAGAGGGTGATTTGCGTACAAATTTGGGCATAAATGCAGTATGAATCTAACAAGTGAAAAGTGAAAAAATTTTTTACAAATTAAGAAAAAACGAAAAAATCCATTATAAGTTTGTTACCACAATAAATCACTACATATATAAAGCAAAGTCGCAAAGTCCCTATGTATCCTTATAACTTGAAAACGACTGGACCAACTTGGATACTTCCTTCGGCAGGTTTGTTCGAAATTGTTACGTGAAGGTTTATAAAAAAAAAAAGTCGGGAAAACGGGGCGTGGCACCACAAGAATACATTTTTAGACAATAACTTTGGAACCATAAGTCACACATCAATTAAATTAACTTTCTATTTGATCATATCCTTCAATAGAGGGAATCTGATGGGTATTGAACAAAGGGGTGTGGCACCGCCCATACAACTCAAATCTTTTAAATGGAATAGCTTCGGCATTGTAAGTCGCACAGCATTGAAATTTGGTGCACCGTCGTTTCATAGATGTGTCATTCTACTGTTAAATTTTGATGGGCGTTGAACAAGGGGCGTGGCACATTTTTAATGACCCAACATTTCAGCAGAACTGTAAGTCGCACATCAATGAAACTTGGTACGAACCTACCATTTAGTTATATCTTTCGACAGAGGGAATGGGGCGGGTATTTAACAAGAGGGCGTGGCTCCGCCCATACAACTAAAATCTTTTATATGGAATAGCTTCGGAATTGTAAGTCGCACAGCATTGAAATTTGGTTTGACATCCTCCCATAGAAGTGTAATTCTTCTGTTAAAATTTAATGGGCGTTGGACAAGGGGCGTGGCACATTTGTTGGGCACAAACTATCCGCATAATTTTCGAACTGTTAGTCGCACATGAATGAAACTAAGTACGAACCTACCATTTATTCATATCTTTCGGCAGAGGGAATGATGACGGTATTGAACAAGGAGGCGTGGCACCGCCCATACAAGCCAAATTTTTAATAGAGAATATCTTTGAAATTGTAAGTCGTACAACACTGAAATTTAGTACCCCGTCGTCCCATAGATGAGTCATTCTACTGGTAAGATTTGGTGGGCGTTGGACAAGGGGCGTGGCACAGTTTTTGTGACCCAAATATTCCGCTGAACTATAGGTCGCACAGCAATGAAACTAAGTACGAACCTACCATTTATTTATATCTTTCGACAGACGGAATGAGGCGGGTATTGGGCAGGGGGGCGTGGCACCACCCATACAAGCCAAATCTTTAATATAGAATATCGTTGAAATTGTAAGTCGTATAACACTGAAATTTAGTACCCCGTCGTCCCATAGATGAGTTATTCTACTGGTAAGATTCGGTGGGCGTTGGACAAGGGGCGTGGCACAGTTTTTGTGACCCAAATATTCCGCTGAACTATAGGTCGCACAGCAATGAAACTAAGTACGAACCTACCATTTATTCATATCTTTCGACAGACGGAATGAGGCGGGTATTGGACAGGGGGCGTGGCACCACCCATACAAGCCAAATCTTTAATATAGAATATCTTCAAAATTGTAAGGTGCACAGCATTGAAATTTAATATAGTGTTGTCACATAGATGAGTCATTCAACTGGTAGGATTTGATGGGCGTTGGACAAGGGGCGTGGCACATTTTTTGTGACCCAAATATTTTGCTGAACTTTAAGTCGCACAGCAATGAAACTAAGTACGAACCTACCATTTATTCATATCTTTCGGCGGAGGGAATGATGACGGTATTGAACAAGGAGGCGTGGCACCGCCCATACAAGCCAAATTTTTAATAGAGAATATCTTTGAAATTGTAAGTCGTACAACACTGAAATTTAGTACCCGTCGTCCCATAGATGAGTCATTCTACTGGTAAGATTTGGTGGGCGTTGGACAAGGGGCGTGGCACAGTTTTTGTGACCCAAATATTCCGCGGAACTATAGGTCGCACAGCAATGAAACTAAGTACGAACCTACCATTTATTCATATCTTTCGACAGACGGAATGAGGCGGGTATTGGACAGGGGGCGTGGCACCACCCATACAAGCCAAATCTTTAATATAGACTATCTTCAAAATTGTAAGGTGCACAGCATTGAAATTTAATATAGTGTCGTCACATAGATGAGTCATTCAACTGGTAGGATTTGATGGGCGTTGGACAAGGGGCGTGGCACATTTTTTGTGACCCAAATATTTTGCTGAACTATAAATCGCGCAGCAATGAGACTAAGTACGAACCTACCATTTTCTCTTTCGACAGAGGGAATGGTACGGGTATTGAAAAAGGGGGCGTGGCACCGCCCATACAAGCCAAATATTTAATATAGAATATCTTTGAAATTGTAAGTCGTACAACACTGAAATTTAGTACCCCGTCGATTTGATGGGCGTTGGACAAGGGGCGTGGCACATTTTTGTGACCCAAATATTGCGCTGAACTATATGACACTTAGTACGAACCTACCATTTTCTCCTTCGACAGAGGGCATTGTGCGGATATTGAATAAGGGGCCGTGGCCCCTTATAATTTAAATTTGGTTCAAGCGCTATCCATTTCTTTACTGAAACTTAGCAGCAACATTGCTTATTTGAGGGCCTCGATTGCGTTAATCAGTAGCTCCCTCCTCTTCCTTTAGTTGGGTTTCTTCGTCAATTTGCATCGCCATTGATTCGTCATCTCGCGTATTTCATTATAAAAAAACAACAAATGTCGTGCGGGACGAAGTTCACCGGGTCAGCTAGTTTCATTATAAAGGGAATTCCACAGGCTACAATATGGTAACAAACTCATTGTGCCTTAATAATAGATTTTGTTCGAGAAAAAAATCCGCTTTTAAAAAATTTGTTTAAAAAACTTTTTTCCCTTAAAACTTTTTATTAGTCCATTTTACGTATCTAATTTTGTACATTAATAGAAAGGTATGAAAAAGACATTTCGTTTGATACCTAATGGTGTAAATCAGAATTGAGAGATTGAGATTGAGTTTTTTGATAAAAACTTTGAACTTTGACCCCGAGCCACGCCTTTTGTGGCCGTTTTCCAGGCAAAATTTTTAGTTTGTTAGATTCACGAAAATAAGCTCTGTATGGCCAATTTTCCGTTTTTTTTCATGTTCGTTATACTGCATTCGTTCCCAAAAACCAATACCATTTGAAACCATATTTTGTACGAGCAATTTTTGTATTTTAAAAAGTTAAGACTCGATTTACACACATCAATGAAACTTGGCCCGAACTTATGATTTAGTCTCACAATTCGACAGGAAAAATGGGGTGAGCATTGGATAAGAAGGTGTGGCACTGCCCATACAACTTATATTTTTAATATGGCTCGGAATTGAAAGTCGCATAACATTGAAATTCGACATGGAGCTACCGTTAAGACGTTTCACTTCATTTCATGGGCGTTCAACAAAGGGGCGCACAAGCGGCGAGGCCCTTTTACTTGAGCCATTCTTTGGATCGATTGTTTGACAGCTGCGCTATGCATTGAATTGTGTAAAACTGTCATTAAATTATCACTAATTGTTATTATATTTAACAAAGGTTTTTTTTAAATATAGTGGATTTTGAAAATATATTTGACGAATTTGGATTTAGTTCGAGGATTTTATAACGATCTCAAGAAAAGTTCAACAGATTTGAGTGACAGTCAAAACAATTCTGTGCCGTCTACAGTACGCATTAGAATTAAAAAAAAAAAACATTCAAAAAAGTTTTAGATGTTGCAACATTCACCGGGTTAACTCAACCTTTACTTAAACAATGTAAAAAACTATCTTATGAACTAGATCACAGTATTAATTCCCGGGCCCGGGTCAGCAGCTTTATTTTACGTGTGCATATTTTAGTTTAAGTTGCATTTGGTCTCCCTTTCATGACAGTGAAATTGTTGTAAGTAGCAAAAACAACAGTTATGTCATGCAAAAGGAAGAAAAAATAGATGCTTTAAATATTTAGCACTATATTAAGAGTGTGTAAAAATATTATCGTCAAAGAAAATCTTGAGACAAAAGATAATTTAAAAAACCTTCTCTTGTAAAGTTTCGGTTTTGTTGGTTACATATTTTTTGCAGTTACGGCTTGATATATAGTTGAAGTTGTTGGTGTTAATTACTTACAGAACACGCGTGTCAGAATTTGTTTAAAAAATTTCATTCTAGAGATTTTCGACTCCAAGATGATCAACGTTCTGGTCGACCTGCCGAAATTGATTATCAAATCTATTTCATTAAGTTGGATCTGTGCGAGATTACGGAGAGGTAAAATGTAGACCTCTCAGTTGACAACAGTTGACAATCACTTAAAACGACTTGGGCTCCGTACGAATTGAAAGAGATCTACTTTACAACAAACCAATGTTTTCGATAACCATCTTGCATCTGTGCTATGCATGAATGCTTTTACGGGCATACTTTTAGGCACGCACTTTAGAGTACGGCAAACTTGCTATAATTCCGATATGGCATGGATGGTTCGCGAAGGTGATGGGCTGTGCGAGAATGGTCGAGCATTTTCCAATTGGAATATGCTAGAACAGTCGGCGCGATAACCAGACAGGTATAAAAGGCAGCAGTGTGCAGCACAGAGGGACGAGTCTGATTTGAACAAGCAAAGTAGTAACAAGTGTAGATACAAGCAAAGTGTAAATTTGTAAATAAAGTGATTGCTGGTATTGGAATGCGTTTTGCGCTGAATAATTGAAGTTGTTTTATTTTCAAGCACAATCCAAAACGAACTTAGAGAAGTCCTTTTCGTAACAATATGTAAAAAAAACCAAAGTAACTCTGGCAGGCATTAACAGCCTCATTCTGTGTACTCTTGACAAATTGTTTATCAAGGTTTTTTGTCAAAATTTTAATCAAACAAAATCTTTGTTGGCATTCTGACCCATCCTTGACAAAGTAAAAAGCTCATTTAATTCAAAATGAGGTGAATATGTGATAGCTGTTAAATTTTCAAAATAGTAGACAAATAAAAATGGAAGAAAAGTAAGTTTTGAAAATATTTTTAAATTTTTACTAAAAATTCTTATAATTTTGTTAATTTAACGACGGCGCAATTGATGACCAACTGTAATATTATTGTTATGAAAATAAGTTCCCTAGGCTTAGTCTCTCTGGATTGTGCTTGAAAAATAAAACACACTTCAATTACCCAACGCAAAACGCAGTCAAAAACCAACAATCACTTTATTCACAAATTTACACTTTGCTTGTCTTTACACTTGCTACTACTTATTACACCGTGCGACAAAAATTAAAAAAAATTTTCACACCGGAAAAAATCCATATGGCCGTGAAACTAGAGACCAAACATAGTAATACTGTGTACTCAGTGTTTCATTTCTACATCCTTTGTCCTTTTAAAAGGACTTCAAAAGTTTGAAGGGGATAAAAAATAAAAAGTTTAAAAATACTTAACCTCGTTAGAATATGGCGATATGTATATCAGATGAGGAAAGGCTCAAGAATTTAAATAAAACTGATTTTTTATCTATTTGTAAAAAAAGGATATGAAAAAGGTCCCTTGAAAATTTTAATCCTTAATATTGTTACGAAAATGACTTCTCTAAGTTCGTATACTGGATTGTGCTTGAAAATAAAACAACTTCATTTATTCAGCGCAAACGCAGTCAAAAATCAACAATCACTTTATTTACAAATTTACACTTGTTACTACTTTACACTACTACTATTGCATGTTTCCCCTTTGCTTGCTCAACACAGACTCGACTCTGCGCTGCCACTGCTGCTTTTTATACTTGTTTTCTTATCGCGCCGATGTTTCTTGCACATTCTAGTTGTACTCTATCGTTCTAGCACAGCCCATAACCTTCGCGAACTATCCCTGCCATATCGCAATTATAACCAACCGGCCGTACTCCAAAGTGCATGCCTAAAAGTATGCTTGGAAAAGCATTCATGCACAGCACAGAGTGCCTCATCGTTGAACTGCCCACCACTTAGACTTGTTCGTCCCGAACAAGTGCGGAGGCTCCGCCGGAGTAAGATGCCAGGCGCTCCAAATGGACTACTTTCAACCTGGCTTTTCTGTTGCCGCAGCGTTGAACTCTGTACACCACGTCATTTATCCTGGTCACGACCTTGTACGGTCCTTCCCATGACGTTTGAAGTTTGGAGACAAACCTTTCCTCCGCTGCGGGTTGTAAAGCATTACCAGATCGCCTTCTCGGAACCCCGCTGTGTTATCCCGTAAATCATATCTGGCTTTCATCTTATCGCTGACCAGTTGGATACGGTCCCTTATAAACTGGTGGATTTCTTCCAGCTCCGACCGCTTATTGACTGCGTAATCAGTCCTAGCGCCTTCCGTCGTGCTGACCACTCCGAACTTCAAGTCAGCCGGCAACCTCAGCTCCGTGCCGAACACTGCTCGGGCTGGAGTGAGTGATGTCGTATCGTACGGGGCTGACCTATACGCCATCAACAACAGTGGAATATGCGTGTCCCAATCCTTTTGGTTTCTGCCTACCACTTTCCGCAGATATTCTTCCAGCGTCCGATTGAATCGTTCCACCATGCCGTCGGACTGGGGATGCAACGGACAGGTGCGAGTTTTCCTTATTCCTAGTAGCTCACACACTTCCTTCAATACCAGAGACTCGAAATTCCGGCCTTGATCCGAGTGCAACTCCAGCGGAACTCCAAATCTGGCCACCCAGTTGTTTACCAGCATTTCCGCGACCGTGGTGGCCTCCTGGTTAGGAATAGGATACACTTCGGGCCATTTGCTAAAATAGTCCATTACCACCAGCAAATATTTGTTGCCTTGAGTGCTAAGTGAGAATGGCCCGGCGACGTCCATGGCAATTCGCTCGAAGGGCGCTCCCACGTTGTACTGCTGCATGCGGCCCCGAGATCTTCTTGTCGGCCCTTTCGCAGCCGAACATCGATCACAGCTCTTAATCCAATCGGCTACAGACTCCTGGCATCCTACCCAGTAGAATCGTCTTTTTATTTTGGCGACAGATTTTGTGATGCCTAGGTGCCCTCCGCTGGAGTCGTTATGGTATGCTTCGTTGATCCTGCATTTCGGGACTACAATTAGGGGATTGCTGGCCCGGCCATCCTCACTCTCCCACTCGCGGTATAGGCAGCCATCAGACAGCCGCAGACTTTACCATTGTGCCCAGTAAGCCTTCGCGATCGGGCTTTCACCGGCCATCTCCTGCCAGCCCAGATGTGCGCCTTGCACGACGATTTTTGCGAGATCCGTATCCTCGCGCTGGTCCCTTTGTATCCTCTCCGCAGACCACTCTTCCTCTGACATAACGCTGACCAATCGGACGTCCACTATCTGCTCTTTGCTTTCGGCTCGCGAACAATCCCTGCATTCGGTTTTGCACGGACGGCGTAACAAGGCATCGGCATTTCCATGACTGCTACCCTTGCGATGCTCTACCGTGTAGTCGTAGCTCTGCAGCCGCTCGATCCACCGCGCCAATTGGCTTCCAGGATCTCTAAAGTTCAGTAGACATTTCAATTCAGCATGATCTGTGCGCAAGCGAAACTTTTGCCCATACAGGTATTTGTGGAAGTGTTTCATACATTCCAATACTGCCAGCAACTCTCTTCGTGTCACACAGTAGTTGCGTTCAGGTTTCGACAAAATTTTGCTGTAGTATGCTATCACTTGTTCTTGACCATCTATTATAATAATCAATTGTCAATTGAAATAAGTTAACGGAGGAGGGTGGCGTCAGGCTAGCGTGCCTAGTACAGCCACTGCAAACGGTGCATGAGACTGCGCCACTTGGGACACTACCCTGGTAGACACTAGACTAGACACTACCCTGGTACTACGCTGGTAGTACTCGTGGCCACTGCTGCATTCAACGATGTCTGGGGTGGCACTGTGGATGATGACATGACCGGTGGGGAGAAGAAATTGGACTGCCCGCGCGACAATTCGGATTCACTTTCAAGCTCGCTATCGTTTTCTCGAGCTCACGCACGCGCTCGATCAGCAAGTCCACTTCTTCCGAACCGTTTTCGCGATAGAACTTTTCTAGCCGCTCGACCAACACATCTTTTTTACTGGCCGCGCTGAGCCCTGCATTCCTGCAGCGTGTTCGTAGCTCAGACACACACAAATCTCGCACATCACGAACCGATCCCACTTCTGAATTGTGAGTCGTAGGCGAAATAAACCGCTTTTTATTTGTTTGTTTGTTTACAAGTTTAATAACTTCTGCTTGATTTGAATTTTACACTTTAATTCCGCGGACCGCCGACCGAACCAAACCGCGCGCTTCTCTCTCTGTTCGCCAACTAACTTTCGCCGCTCTTCTTCTTCCCTGGCAGCCCGCTCACATATGCTATCACTTGTTATTGACCATCTATTATCTGTGATAGCCTACCGCCAATACTATGCCCGCTTGCATCTGCATCCAGCACAAACATCTCTCCAGGCACGGGGAAGGCTAGAATTGGAGCAGTGCACAGTTTTTCCTTCAGTCGTGCAAAAGCCTGCTCCTGCTCTTCGCCCCACGCGAAGGCTTGATTCTTTTTCATTAGTTTGTGCAAGCTGCCAGCTATGTTCGCAAATCCAGGAACGAATCTTCGGTAGTATGTGCACAGGCCCAGGCAACTGCGGAGTTCATGTAGATTGCGTGGTCGGGGCCATTCCTTCACCGCCGTAATCTTGCCTTCATCCGTATGTACTCCGCGGGCGGAAACCGTGTGACCCAGATATTTGACCTCTTTCTGGAACAGCGGGCACTTCTTTGGGTTGAGCTTAAGCCCGGCTTTTTGTATTCGCTCGAGTACCTCCTTTAGTTTTCCCAGGTGGTCGTCAAAGCTTTTACCCATCACGATTATGTCGTCCAGGTAGACCAGACACGTCCGCCAATGCAGCCCTTTTAGCACACGTTCCATTAGCCGTTCGAATGTTGGTGGTGCGTTGCAGAGTCCAAACGGCATGACGGTGAACTGCCACAAACCATCGCCAACACTGAAAGCCGTTTTCTCCTTGTCCTTGTCTGCAAGCTCCACCTGCCAATAGCCGCTGCGTAAGTTGAGCGTGGATAACCACTGTGTGCCTGACAGTGTGTCCAGGGTGTCGTCGATCCGAGGTAGTGGATAACTGTCCTTCTTGGTCACGTCATTGAGCTTCCGATAGTCCACACAAAACCGGGTACTGCCATCCTTTTTCTTGACTGCTTCAGCCTCTCTACACTCGCCAATTACCGCATCTTTTCCGACATATCTGGGTGTATTAAGCGGGTTCAGTATTCTGACTGGTATTTTGCCGTTTTTGGGTTCCACTAATGTACGGCCGATGATTATGTTGTCGTGTCCTTGTTCTGGAGCTTCTACAACCCACAGTCGACTTGTCCCATCGTCCTCGTCCACCTTTGCCCACACAATGGCCTCGGAATTCGCTGGTATCCTCTGGTGTTGACACGAGACAACTCTCCTTACCGCCACGCTTCGCTCATAGCCGGTGTGCAGAGGAAATTCAACGTTGGCATACCTCAGCACATTTTCTTTCAGGTCCAGCGTAAATCCGTGCCTAATCATGAAATCCACGCTGATAATCACGTCGTCCATTATATCCGCGACGATGAACTCATGTTCCAGGCTGCTGGTGCCGATAGCAATTGTTTTTGTTACTTTTCCTCTTACCGGCGCACGCTCGCCAGTCGCAGTCCTCAGCTGTATGCCATGCAGTGGTTCCCAGTTCTTCAGAAGCTTCCTTTTTATGATCGAATATGATGCTCCCGTATCCAGTGTCAACACGAACAACTTTCCATCTATCTTTCCTTCAATCGTCAAGCTACTGGGTTGTCGTTTCAACTGCGAGACAAGGACGGTGGGGCAGCAGGTTGTGGGGATCAGCTCACGCCCCTTTGGGCTGACATGTTTTAGTTTAACGACTCCTCGTCCTCAGCCCTGCGCTTGTTGGCTGAGCCTTGCTTGCCAGTATTCCTCGCTTCAGGCGATTGCGATCGAGAACGGGAACGCATCTTTCGTTGCCGGCAGTCTCGTGCTATGTGCCCTGCTTGCCACATGCCCAGCAAACAACTTTAGAGGAGACCACCCGTGGCCTGACCGGTGTTTTAGAGCTTATGGCCTGGATCGGGATGTCGCTGTCCGGCTGGATCTGGCGTATTCTTGCAGGTGCATACAGAGTGCCCCCGATCCATGTCGCCTCATATGTCATCGCGCTGGTCACCGTCTCCTTGAATGTCGGCTTGCCCATCATCAACACACTGCGACGTGTCTCCGGATCATTAAGACCTTCAATAAAAGCCTCAATCTTCATCCTCTCGAGATCATCAGCGCCGAAAGACAAGTAGCACAACTGTGCGAGCCGCTCAATGTCTGCTGCATATGTCTGCAGCGCCTCGTTGCTCTTTGCCTGCGGTTCTTCAGCTCACAGTAATACAGCGTTCTGTTGTGCTCGTTACTGTACTTCGCTGCCAACGCTCTCATGATGGCCTCGTAATCGCTTCTTTCACATTCTGGAACCGATTTAATTACCTCAGCCGCAGGACCTTTTAACGCCAGTGCCAATCTCCGACCTTTCCTGATATCGGTCCACTGATTTTCCAAAGCAGCCAAGTCGAATTGCAGTTTAAATGTATCGAACGGCGTAGCACCATCATAAGTAGGCACTTCTGTTCGGGTGGTAAAACTTTCCGGAACCGGCGGCAAACATTCTCGTGGCTGTACCTCTCTAAGCCGCTCGTCGATTTTTCTGTTCACCGAATCCTCCAGACTCTCAACTCGTTTGTCTAAATGTTCTACTCGCGTCTTCAGGTGCTCGACTTTCACATTAATCCTGTCTGAAATTTCTTCCACTTTCTGCTCCAAGCGCGCAGAACTTTCCTGAAGCTTGCTGGACAACTTTCGATTTGCATTTTCAAATTTTTCGGAATTTTCCTGGAGTTTGGTTTCCATTCGCTGTGCTACTTCTCGGTTCGCCGTTTCGACTTTTGCCGAAATTTCCTGATTCGTTGTTTCCAGTTTCGCTGCCATTTCTCGATTTGTGGTTTCCAGCTTCGCTGCCATTTCTCGATTTGCAGTTTCCATTTTCTGGTTGGAAGCCTCGAACATGCCTTTCATTGCGACCATTAGCTGGCTCATGTCCATGGCTTGTGGTGGCGCAGCCGCTGCAGCGACGCAGCACCAGCAGGCGATTCCTCCACGTTGGCCGACGCCTCTTGCTCCTGCGTTCCGAACTCGTGTGCAGCCCAATCGATGCCTCGTGATTCACACGCATCTCGCAAGCGCAGCTGCAACTCCACCTTTCCGCCAGCAGTCGGCAGCCAGCTCCTTCTTCAGCTGGTCCACCTTCAGCAGCTCGAGTTTGACCATGTCTGCGTTTTTATAATTTTATATTTTTTATTTTTGTTTATTTTCAGTAGCACCATCCCACTTCTGACATCAAATGTTACGAAAATTACTTCTCTAAGTTCGTATACTGGATTGTGCTTGAAAATAAAACAACTTCATTTTTTGAGCGCAAACGCAGTCAAAAATCAACAATCACTTTATTTACAAATTTACACTTGTTACTACTTTACACTACTACTATTGCATGTTTCCCCTTTGCTTGCTCAACACAGACTCGGCTCTCTGCGCTGCCACTGCTGCTTTTTATACTTGTTTTCTTATCGCGCCGATGTTTCTTGCACATTTTAGTTGTACTCTCTATTGTTCTAGCACAGCCCATCACCTTCGCGAACTATCCTTGCCATATCGCAATTATAGCCAACCGGCCGTACTCCAAAATGCAGGCCAAAATTATGCTTGGAAAAGCATTCATGCACAGCACAGAGTGCCTCATCGTTGCAATATCTTTAAAAATTTACATAGAATTTTCTTGAAAAGTAAGTATGTTAGAACCCAAAATCTCCTTGATCACTTGTCAGCTTCCGCCTTGACTTGCAGCTTCCGCCTTTTTTTTAATAACTTTCGAACCAATAAAGGTAGAGTAATGAAATTTTGACACGTGATCAAGGAGATTTTGGGTTCTAACATACTTACTTTTCAAGAAAAATCGTTATAAATGTTCAAGGATATAAAGGATTAAAATTTTCAAAGGACCTTTTTCATATCCTTTTTTTAATAGGACAAAGGATGTAGAAATGAAAAACTGAGTACGCAGTATTATTATATTTGGTCTCTAGTTTCACGCACATATGAATTTTTCCCAGTGTGAAAAATGCTGTCGCACGGTGTTATACCAATCCGTGTTTCACATTTGCTTGTTCAAATAAGATTGTCCCTCTGCGCTGTACCCGGCTGCCTTTTATACTTGTCTGCTTATCGCTCCGATTGTTCTCGCACATTCCAATTGGACTATCTCTCGATCGTTCTCGCACATCCCATTACCATCGTGAACCATCCTTGCCATATCGAAATTATGGCAAGCCGGCCGTACTTTAAAGTGCATGCCTAAAAGTATGCCCGTAAAAGCATTCATGCATAGCACAGCGATAGAGTGCTTCATCGTTACACTGCCCACCACTTAGACTTGTTCGTCCCGAACAAGTGCCGAGGCTCCGCAGGAGTAAGACACCAGGCGCTCCAAATGGACTACTTTCAGCCTAGCGTTTCTGTTGCAGCAGCGTTGAACCCTGTACAACACGTCATTAATCCTGGTCACGACGCTGTACGGTCTTTCCCATGACGTTTGCAGTTTTGGAGACAAACCTTTCCTCCGCTGCGGGTTGTAGAGCATTACCAGATCGCCTTCTTGGAACCTGGTGTGTAAGCCCGTAGATCATATCTGGCATTCATCTTATCGCGGACCAGTTGTATATGTTGAATTGGTTTTGTAAAAATAATTCTTTTTATCTTGCCTACTGTGCGTATTTCTCACCACACCTTAGTTCTCTCTATCTATGTATATGACTTACAGTTATGTACTTTACATATAAGCCTCTCTAATAAATTACTTCTTCCTCTTTGTACGCTTGAATCGAAAAGACGTGTTTTTTATTTCTCAGCTTCACACCTCGTTTTTCACAACAGGTTATAGGCCTATAGCATCGAGATTTTAAAAAATATATCAAGTCTTAAATATTAAACAAAATATTTCGTGTGTTTTGCGTCGTGTTTGGCAAAAATCAGTATTGATTGCGAATATTTTTACTGATTTCTTTCGGGTGACTCGTGTTCAATAGAGTAAGGAAGATGGCGGCCAATAATTTCGCAAATAGTATCGAAAAATTAAGAGGAAGAGACAACTACGCGACTTGGAAATTCGTAGTGCGCGAGTTACCAGTTCAGCTCCACCAGGAAAAAGAAAAGTGAACCACTCGAGTTGAAATGCCAGTTTATTCTGCCTTCTGCAGCTTATTTTTGCCACAAAGAAAACTTAAAAATATACATATAGAATCTTAATTGTTAAAATAGTCCGTAGCTTTCAATTCCGCTGACGCGGTTTTCGTCGTCGGTGGCCCTTTGCTTGTAAACAAGCTTCGACAAATGTAAACAAGGTAGACAAAGTATTCCGTCGCGTAAACAAATAATATCCATCGTCCGTCGGTTATTCCGCTGTCATGGCATTTTGAGTCCGCTGGTCGATTCCGCTGTCTCGACACTTTACTGACCCAATTCCGGAGTCAGTGACTCGCCGCATGTGCAGTGTCAGTGGTTTTCCGTATGTGCTGTGCAGTGTCAGTGACTTGCGTCGGCGTCGTTGTGTAATCGCTGTTCAAAGTTTTGGTGTATGGGTAGCGGTTGAGAGGGGTGCGGTAACTCCTCCCCCCTTAGAGTAGAGCGATGGCCACAATGATGTCATTGGGGCTTGAGCGATTTCGATCGGCGTGGTGGTGATGAAGGTGGTTTTCGGTCTTCTTGCGAGCACAATTGTTGACGCTGCCAGCAGTAGTATTAGAGATGTGATCGCTGAATACATGATGTAGTGGTGTCTGGTGACGTTGGCTTGGACATGGTGCAGTTGCACCCGGTTCCTGATGCTTGCAAGTTGCAATTTCTCTACATTGAGGTCTTCGATAGTGTTGTTTGCCAGCAGTGGGGGATGGCCCGGTATTACCAGTATGTGCTCGTTCTCTGTCATCAGGTTGTCATAAGGCAGCCCGTTGATGTGGATTGTACAGTTCGTGTGGTGGATTATAGCTGAGCCCTCTAACACAAATGGCGTTCTGCAACTAGATTTTATCGTTAATTCCATTACATTAAATATAAAAATATAGTTTGGTTCTGGCTGGAAGATTGTTTCCCGCTCCCCCGTGTCCCTGACATCGCATGTTGGTTGGAGATTTGTTAGCATTTTCCCGATGCACGGTGAGTCTTTCATGCGTTCTGTTGTTGCGGCCTCCTGACAGTAATATGTTCCCTCGATGCTGGGGCATGTTTCGTCGTAGAATTTTATTATTTTATTGTTATAAGCTATATATTTTGATACTATTGCGAAATATGTTTTGTTGATGGGTAAGGGTATAATATGTGAAAATTTGAACTCGTTTACATTCATTATTGGTATGCCTATGTTGAATACAATTTTATGGTTGTATTGGTATGCTTGTAATTTTAATAATTGGTATAAGTTTTCCCCTGACAAAATTCCTATATCTTGATTATGGAGTGTTTCAAAAATTTTGTTAAGTTCATTCTCTGTTAATATGAACTTTGGTACAATTTTTAATTTTGCAAATATTATGCTTTCAGCGATATTACTAATGTGGTTATATAAAATATCAATATTAAAATTTATTTTGTTTATATATTGTAATTTCTTCAGTTTTTCATTTTCGTCTTTGAAAATCTTGTTTTGCGATTGTCTTAAGAATTTATTTATTATGCCTTGTTCGTTATTAAGGTGTTCGGTTACCATATCGAAACGCCTCAACATGTCTTCATTCAGCGCACTCTGTTCATGGAGTGACGCCATGATGGACTCTTTGCCTTTTGTCAAATATGCCATTTGCTCTTCAATATTCGTTCTGTCCGCATCGTCCATGTTGCCGGTTATGACTTTTATTATTGATCCCAGTCCATTTATGATACCCCGTTTCTGTCTTCCATTTGGTATCAATGTACTAAGTTTCCCTTCTAATTGTTTCAATTTTGCCTTAACTATATCTATGGAGTCTGTAAAAAGGTTTTCCGTGTCCTCCTCAAGAAGGTGTAGTGCTTCGTTGAATTGATTAATTCCATTGATGTAGTCGTCTAAGTGGATTATGTGGACTAGGTTTTGGTAGCTTGAAATTATTTTTGATTGCCCGAGTCTCAGTTCCGCTATTGGTAGTTTATTGTCGATTTGTTGTATGTCCAGAGTTTGCGAGTACGTTTGGAGTACGAACCATAGTCTGTAAGAAAATAATTAATTGCTAACTTGTTTCTTAATTCTACGCTTTATCTTAGATTTATGAATTTTTTGATTCTTCCCGGTTATTAATGTGACTTTGTTGTTTTGCTTGACCACATGTTTTGAGAATCGCGGTGTCATTTTGTTACGCCTGTTTTCTTTTCTGAAAATTATATCGTTTTCAGCAAGGTCCTGTGGTTCTCGTCTGTCTCGGTTTAGTTTGTCAGTTCTGTCCTTAACGGTTTTATCAAAACCTTCCTTTATTTTAGGATAAAGTTTCTCCTGGAATTCATTTAGCTTTTGGAGATATTCATGGTGGTTATTAAATTGGATTGTATTGTTAAAGTTGTGGGTCTTCCCAAAGAAGACTTCATAGGGTGTAAAGTGTGTAGCAGAGTGAATAGCGTTATTATATGTTATAAGCACTTCAGAGAGAATTTCGTCGTGGTCGTATGGAATCTTCGATTCTTTCTTTTTGTTCACTATAATTCTGTAAATCTCAGTGAGTGTGGAGTGTAGTCTCTCGACGGGAGAGTTACTCGATGATTGTTGAAATGACGTTATGTGTAAATTAATGTTGTATTGCTTGCAAAAATCTTTAAATATTTCCGATGAAAATTCTGCACCCTGATCACATACGATTTTCCTAGGAATTCCGAAATTTGTTATAAAAATCTTAAGAGATTTTAGTACGTTTAGACTGTCCCTTGCGGGTAGTGTATAAGCCGCCGCAAATTTTGAAAATTTATCTATTACTGTCAAAATCTTTTGGTTATTAATTGAATATAGGTCTATATGTAAAATATCTAAGGGCTTTTCAGGACTTTCAGGTGTCTCAAATGCGATTTTTTGTGGTTGTCTATCGTATTTTAAAGTATGGCAAATGTCGCAGTTATTTATAATTTGTGCGATTTTGTTGCGCATATGTAGAAAATAATAGTCTCTCTTTAGGTGACGGAGAGTTTCGTCGATACCTCGATGGTTATTATTTGTATGGTAAGTTTTAATTAGGGTCTCTTGGTCGTCGCTGGTGTTAATATCCTGAACGATTTGTGTACATCTTATAATCTTGTAAATTTTGCTACCCGCAAAATATTGGGAATATATTTTTTGTACCATTTTGAAAATCTGATCAGTTGTGAGAATTGCTGTTAATTTGTTTGGCTTTAGAAATTTTTGTAGTACTTCCAATATTGAGGCGTCAGTGAATTGTGTTTTGCTTATTGTTAGACGGAGTTTGTTTTTAAAAGGACTTTCGGTTTTAATATTCCGATTTGAATTATCCTTGAGGATAATTTGGATATTAAATTCGTTTATAGGTCTTTCTGATATCGGTATGCCATCGTCGAGATTTTCGTTTGTGGAGTGTACGGTAGTGCCTTGTGTTGCTGCAATCGAGGAGGTGTCGTTGACGTTGATGTCTACTTTAACCCTACTAAGCGCATCTGCATTAGTGTTTTGTTTACCCTTTTTGTAAATAATTTCGTAATCATACTCTTCTAATTTGAGTCGCCACCTAATTAATTTAGAATTAGGTTCTTTCAGACTCATTAGCCACGTAAGGGGTCTGTGGTCGGTCACTATTGTAAATTTGTTGCCAAAAAGATATGGTCTGAAGTATTTTGTTGCCCACACGATTGCAAGCAGCTCCTTTTCAATAGTGGAATAGTTGATTTCGGAGCTGGAAAGTGTGCGGCTTGCGTAACAAACTGGTTTGTCGCTACCGATTCGGCCCTGTGAGAGTACTGCGCCTAATGCAAAATTGCTGGCGTCAGTAGTGAGGATAAACGGTTTCGTGAAGTCAGGGTATTGCAAAATCGGGTCGTTACAGAGTAATCTTTTACACGTTTCAAATGCGTCTACATATTCTTGTTTAGGTTTATGCTGGCTCCCGATTTAAGGCATTGTGTGATAGGTTTTGTTCGCTTAGCAAAATCCTTAATAAACTTCCTGTAATACCCCATGAGACCAATGAATGATTTTATCTGGGTGGTTGTTTTGGGTATTGGGAAATTTTGGATTGCCGAAATTTTCTTTGGATCGGGTTTTATGCCTTCGGTTGTAACAATATGTCCCAAGAATTCAATTTCCTTTCGTAGAAACTTGGATTTATTCGGTTGTATTTTGAAATTTGAGGCTCTTAGCCTTTCGAAAACTGTGGACAACGCTTGAATATGTTCCTGCATGGATGTGGAGTAAATAATAATGTCGTCTAAATAGACGAGGCATATTTTACCGATAAGGTCCCTAAGTAAGTTATCCATTACTCTTTGAAAGGTCGCCGGTGCGTTTTTCAACCCAAACGGCATACGAATAAATTCGTAATGTCCACCTTCCACTGTAAAGGCGGTCTTAGGAATATCGGCGGGGTTCATTTCGATTTGATGGAACCCGCTTGCTAGATCTAAGGTGGAAAAATACAGACATTTCCCAATTTTATCGAGAATTTCGTTGATGTTCGGAAGTGGATAACGGTCAGAAATTGTTTTTTCGTTAAGTTTCCTGTAATCTATTACAAGTCGCCACTTCCTCTCGTTATTGCAATCTAATTTCTTGGGGACTATCCATACGGGTGAACTCCAGGGTGAATAGCTATGTCTTATAATTCCTTGGTCTAACATACTCGATATTTGTCTTTGCACTTCTTGTTTATGGATATACGGGTATCTATATGATTTTGTGTGAATGGGTATATCATTTGTGGTTCTTATGGCGTGTTTTATTTCATTTGTGAATGTAAGCGTTGTATTGTCAATATAAAATATATCATCGTATCGTCGGCAGAGTCTAAGCAAATTTTTTGTTTCTTCAGTGTTCAAATGGTCTGTTTTAATGAGAGTTTGGATGTCTATTGGGTCTACGTCCTTCATATTTATTTCGAAAGTGTTAGCTTCTATGAAATTGTCCTTGTTATAATCTTGAGTTTTAAGTGGTTGCTCTACATATAGAGATTGGTCGTCATTGGTGATATTAGTAACTTCAACCGCTGCAGTCCAATTTTCCGCGGTGTAGATGCCTTCCGACAGTAATATTTTGGGATTTATTTCTAGGCCTGCGAGATAGAATTCCCCTGACTCTATATCTACTGGGAGTCTTACTATTTGTTTGGTCATAGCAGGTATGGTTATTTTGCCAGACGATATGTTTGGTTTCCTTACTAACGGTATTTGGGAGTTGTAAGTTTTAAGAATTCCATTAACTAAATCAACCTGTGCACCAATGCGAGTCAAATAATCAATGCCCAATAGGCCGTCAAAATAGTTATGAAAATTAAAAAGTATGAATCGGCATTCGCCGTCTTGTTTAAATTCCTCAAATAGGGGAAGTATGCAAAATTTATTTATTTCATGTTTGGCCAAGACCGTCTTAATAATTGCTGTACTGCCTGTAAATTGATGCTTTTGGTTTATGAACTTCGGGGATACGAATGAAGAAGTCGCCCCGGTATCGATTAAAAATTTTAAAGGTCTGCCGAACGGTGAGTTGATATTGATGTATATCAATTCATGTCCGTATTTTTCGCGATCTAAGTATCCCGTTGGCGTGGGGAGGCAAATATTCGAAAATTTGTAGTATCGTTGACATTGCACAGGTCCTCTGTTGTGACGGTCTCCGTGGTTCCTATGTCATCGTGGTCAATGTTGTGGATGGCCTCTTGGAAGTTGCGCCTCGCTGTCGTCCTGCTTGGTTGTCCGTAGTTAGATTGGCCTGTCCTGTTGTCCACCGCCTCTCGTTTGGTTGGCAATATCGCTTCCCTGCGCTGAAAATTTTGTTGCGATTGCTGATGTGGTGACTCCGGTGAGTTATTTTGGTTGTAAGCAGGGTATCTTGGCCCCCATGTTTGATTTCGGTTTTGATACGCATTTAAGTTATAGTTATTATTTCCTTGAAAATTAGTTTGATTTCTGTAGTAGCCCTGGCCTTGATTTCGGTTGTAGATTTGTCCTTGGTTCCTGATGTTACAGTTTGAGTTAAAACCCCTAGGTTGTTGGTATCCTGGGTAATTCTGTCTAGCGAAAAACGGGTTACTGATTGGGTTATACCTGTTATCCCTGTCCATGGCCCTTTTCTGATAGTATAGATTCTGTTCTTTTTGACAAAGTTCGAAAGCTAATTCTAATGTGTTCGGTCTCATTGCCCTTATCATAATTCCCAAGGGATCTTTCAACCCAGTCACGAAAGCGTTTAGGCACATTTCGGTGTAGGCTGCTTTTTTGGCCTTGATGACCGTTTGGTCCTTTTCGTGCATATGCAAGTTGTTGCAAATTGCAGAGTGGAGTTCCGTGACCTCGTTGTAAAATACCCGGACAGGTTTGCCGTTCTGGTTTAATCTATGCAGATCCTGTATAAGCGATGTTTCGGATCTTTTGTCTGCATAGTGCAAAATGAGTTTATTTTTGATTTCATCCCAATTTAACTGACAGACGGTAGCGTTAAGCATTTCATTGGCTCGCCCCTCAATTTTGTTTCGAATTGCTCGCAGTAATACCCCGCCATAAGGCGTTTGGTCTGTGCCCCTAATGAGAAGAAGAACATCTTCCACATTCGCAAGGAATGCTTGGAGGTTCTTCGGGTTTCCGTCGAATGTGGGTAGTTGCTTAATAACGTCCGGTATACGTAGGGAATTAATAACTTCAAGTTGGTTTTGGAGGGTGGTGGGCGCCGGGGTGGTAGCATTGTTTTGAGCGGTTATCATCACGTCGTCTGTTTGTTCTTCCGTTACTATGTCAAGTTGTCGGGTTGCTGGTTGCTGTAGTTTTGTTTTGCTCCTAGTGTATGGAATGAATCTATTTTTTGACATTTAGCAATTTGCTATACAAGATTCCCAATGACGAAACTGTTTTTTTTTCCTGGTATGTCTTAATTGTAATTATACTGCTTAATAATAATAATTACTAATGATTATTCCTTTTAATAACTTTATTTTCCTTTTCTTTTTTATATTTCCTTTTTCCCAAATTATTATATTTTAGTTTCTTATTCTAGTAATTTTCCAATTCTCAGTTTATTTTTGTATTGCTATTCTTGTTCAGTGTTTTTTTTTTTTTTTGTTTTTGTTCCTTTCGTATCGTAATTTGTTTTTGTTTTATTTTTCCACACACAAATATTTCCCTGATATTATTTCGCACTTATTAAAAAAAATTCCTATACCCTTATGTTTTTTCCAGATTTCTTGTTTTTATATTTTAAATTTCTTATCAAAATCCTTGTAAATTTGTTGGCCTTGCCACTGTACGAATATGCCCTCCGTACTCCTGTTCTTATTTTTAGTGATATTCCGTCACCGTATAAAACAGGATGGACTTGGCGCAAATTTATTGGTATCAAGGTTCAATATCTATGTCTCCATACAATTTTTTTATTATTACAACTCTTCTAACCTGGAGGGTCCGGCTTTTGGGGCTACGGAGTCGCAGATTTGAGTTTTTGTTATATATTGATTAATTAATTTATTTTTTTTTTATAGCTGTACGAGCCTTAGTTTTATTTATGTACTTATTAATCATTTCACTTTTATTCACGACTTACATGCACCCAGTTATCAGCACTGATGTTGTCATCGCAGCGACGTGTCCTCGCGATTTATTCTCCTTTTAGTTGATGTTTGTATGTAGGGTTCGAGATTCCTCCTCAGCTGATGTTTGCACGTAAGGTTCCAGGACCTGAGCACCAAGAACTTGCTGTAATATTCCGTTACAGTTTTTTTTGTTCTTGTTTGGTTGCTCCTTTAGTCCGGTTTTCGACTGCGCCAGTTACCAGTTCAGCTCCACCAGGAAAAAGAAAAGTGAACCACTCGAGTTGAAATGCCAGTTTATTCTGCCTTCTGCAGCTTATTTTTGCCACAAAGAAAACTTAAAAATATACATATAGAATCTTAATTGTTAAAATAGTCCGTAGCTTTCAATTCCGCTGACGCGGTTTTCGTCGTCGGTGGCCCTTTGCTTGTAAACAAGCTTCGACAAATGTAAACAAGGTAGACAAAGTATTCCGTCGCGTAAACAAATAATATCCATCGTCCGTCGGTTATTCCGCTGTCATGGCATTTTGAGTCCGCTGGTCGATTCCGCTGTCTCGACACTTTACTGACCCAATTCCGGAGTCAGTGACTCGCCGCATGTGCAGTGTCAGTGGTTTTCCGTATGTGCTGTGCAGTGTCAGTGACTTGCGTCGGCGTCGTTGTGTAATCGCTGTTCAAAGTTTTGGTGTATGGGTAGCGGTTGAGAGGGGTGCGGTAACTCGCGCGTATTTAGAATCAGAGCAACTATGGAGTTACGTTACGGGTGACAACGGTCTAGGGATAAATCCTGCAAAGACTGAACTAGTCCTGTTCACGAAGAAGACCAAGCTTGAGCACTTTGTCCTTCCCTGTATTGATGGGCACCCCCTGAAACTGTCCAGAGAAGCCAAGTATCTGGGCATCATTCTGGACTCAAAACTCTCGTGGAAGCGGAACATTGAGGAAAGAATGAAAAAAGGACTGAATGCGCTGTATGCCTGCAAGAGAGCCTTCGGTAAAAGGTGGGGACTAAAGCCGTACATAATCCACTGGATGTACACGGCAATAGTGAGACCTATCATTACCTACGGTTCTCACGTATGGTGGCCAGCCATGGGCAAAAAGAGCAATCGAGGCAATATGGAGAAAGTTCAAAGACTAGCCATCCTGGCGGATGGCCTTGGAGGTTGTTCTACACCTTTCTCCGGTGGAACTGTTCATTAAGGCCAGTGCAGCAAAGACAATCCTCAGACTGAGGGAGTCTAACCAGCTGAAACAGGCCACTCATGGACACTCCAGCGTACTGAACGCCCTCGAAACTAGCGATACCACACAAGGCCTTCTTAACAAGGCCACTGATTATCTGGTAAAGCTTCCAATCGAAATCATTTCGATTTCTCAATCCCATCGAGTATCCCTCCAGGGATTGCTGGCAAGAGCCCGAAGTTAATGACCCGTCAGCGGTCTACTTTACGGACGGCTCGAAGACAGAGGAGGGAACTGGTGCCGGTGTTTACTGTAGAACGCAGCAGGTCCACTGGTCATACAGGCTGCCGGACTATTGCAGCGTCTTTCAATCAGAGGTTTTTGCCGTCATGAAAGCAGCCGAGCATATTAAAAACTCCACACTTAATGATGCCGTCATTTGTGTGGACAGCCAAGCTGCTTTAAAAGCAATTGAATCTGCTGTGGTCAAGTCGAAGGTAGTGCTGGACTGCCGGAGCGCACTGGTCAGCATAAGGCACTGCAGGGTAAGTCTGCGATGGGTTCCCGGACATAGCAATATCGATGGGAACGAGCATGCGGACTGCTAAATCAATCAACCGCCCGTCAAGTGTTTTGAATGTCAAAAAGGAGGTCATTTTGTTCGCGACTGTTTAATAAGAAAAAACAAAAGAAAAGGTGAACAAGTGCAACAACAAAATCGTGAGTTTAGTTACAGTTGCCTAGCGGCTGGAGTTACACAAACAAATGATTGGTATATAGACTCAGGCGCATCAGCTCACATGACCCACGATCGTAATCTAATTCTAAAGCAACAGATCTCACAGCGAGAGAGTGTAACTTTCGCAAATAGCAACAACATTGATGTTGAGTGCTCTGGAACAGTTAAACTGAACTTGGATATCGACGGCAGTGAAGCAACAGCTAATGTAAATAATGTATTGTGCGTGCCCAATCTCTGTGCGAACCTATTGTCTGTCAGTCAGTTGGTGCAAAATGGCAAAACAGTTGTTTTTAAAGAGAATTCGTGCATAATACGGGACAAAACGGGATGTATTGTCGGTAAAGCGAACTTACACAACAATGTATACAGACTTAATCTATCAAATAACAAAGCTTTTCATATCTCGCGGGAAGAAAAACAAAATTTATGGCATCGCAGATTTGGCCACATTTGCGACCAGTATCTCAGCAAATTAAAAACAAATATGGTTAACGGTTTGAATATAGAAACAGTGAAACCAAGCCACTGCACTGTGTGTGTCAAAGGTAAACAGTCGCGCTTACCGTTCAAGCCAAGTGAATCTAGAACATCGCGCGTACTCGAAATAGTTCATTCAGATGTTTGTGGGCCAATGCCAATTGACTCTTTCGGTGGTGCGAAATGCTTTGTATTGTTTTTAGATGACTTTAGCAGAAAAGCATATCCATTTCCTATTAAAAGTAAATCAAACGTCTTCGAAAAATTCAAAGATTTTAAAGCAATGGTGGAGAATGAAACAAATCAAAAAATTAAAACTTTGCGAACGGACAATGGGGGCGAATTTTGTGGAAAAATTTTTGAGAACTTTCTGCGCGAATGTGGAATTCGCCATGAACTAAGTGCACCGTATTCGCCACAACAAAATGGAACGGCGGAACGTATGAATAGATCGTTGGTAGAAAAAGCTAGGTGTATGCTCCTTGATGGAAACCTGGACTCCAGGCTTTGGGCAGAAGCCATATGTGCTGCAGCTTACGTTATTAATCGTTCCCCTTGTGCCGGCCTAATAGACAAGACTCCGGAAGAAATTTGGTCAGGGCGAAGAAGACCAAACGTCAGTAATATTCGAGTTTTTGGATGTAAAGCATTGATGTACATTGATAAGCAGAAACGAGGCAAATTCCAGGCTAAGTCAAAGGAATGCATTATGGTGGGCTACGCGCAAAATAGCAAAGCCTACAGACTGTTTGACCCAGAATCTAAAAAAGTTTGCATCAGTCGCGACGTAGTATTCATGGAAACAGAGGTAATTGATTGCACTTCAAGCGATTCTAATCATGTGTATTTCTACTTGCATGACAATACACATGAAGTGAAGGATATCAACACTGAAGCAATCAACGAAAGGCACGAGGAATCGTTTTCTGGGGATGAATCGGAAAAGGCTGAAGATTTTGATAGCGCCAACGAATCGAATACCTATAACGTCGACGAAGAGGACGATGATGAGACTCTGTTGTCAAATTATGATCCAAACGATGAAACATATGTTCCAACGCAACACGTAGATGAGACTGTCAATGTTGAAGGTCGGACGTTAAGGTCAGCTAGTCGTCACAATCACTTGGTTATGATCGCACAGTCGGGCGATCCCAATTCAGTGAAGGAAGCATTGTCTTGCCCCAACGCTTCTCATTGGGTAAAGGCTATGCATGAGGAAATACGATCACTGAAGGAGAATCACACCTGGACGCTAACTATCTTGCCACCAGGGCGAAAGGCAATTTCAAGTCGGTGGATTTTTAAAACGAAGCACGGTTCGGACGGAGCCATTAGCCGGTTTAAGGCCAGACTTGTAATAAGGGGTGCGCGCAACGTAAAGGCATCGATTATGATGAAACATTCTCTCCAGTTGTTCGCTACACATCAGTTCGAATGTTGTTTGCTTTAGCCGCTAAATACGACTTACACATCGACCAAATGGATGCGGTTACTGCGTTTCTACATGGAGAGTTAGAAGAGGAGATTTATATGACGCAGCCTGAAATGTTTTCTGACGGAACAGATAAAGTGTGCCTTCTGCACAAATCACTCTACGGGATCAAGCAAGCAAGTCGTGTATGGAACCATCAGCTGGACCGAACGCTTAAAGAGTTTGGTTTTTCACCATGTGTGACAGACACCTGTGTTTACAAGAAAAGAGTCGAAAATAGCCTTTTAATCGTTGCTATTTACGTAGACGACTTGATAATTTTATCGAATGATTTTACTTTAAAAAACAAACTGAAGATGTTCTTGCATCAGAAATTTCACATGAAGGATTTGGGAGCGGCGAAACAGTTACTTGGCATGAATATCACGAGGGATTGGAATGCGGGCACTATTTCAATCGACCAATTGCAATATATCCACGACATTTTGGCGAAATTCGGCATGCAGGACTGCAATCCAGTCAGCACTCCAGCTGATGTTAATCAACATCTAACCAAAGAGATGTGTCCTGCTGACGACGCGGCGTTTGAAAAGGTCAAAGGTATATCGTACCAAGAGGCTGTTGGAAGCCTTCTATTCGCCGCGCAAATATCACGCCCCGATATACAGTTTGCGGTGGGAGCAGTCAGTCGCTATAACAACAATTTCGGCTATGGCCACTGGGTTGCAGTGAAAAGAATCATGCGTTATCTGAAAGGTACATTAGACTACAAATTGACATTTAATAAAAACGTTGAATCAATTTTGAAAGGTTTCTGTGACGCTGACTGGGCCGGCGATGAAAGTGACAGACGGTCTACGACCGGCTATGTGTTTACCATGCAAGGGGGGGCCTGTATCGTGGAATTCAAAGAAGCAGCCTACTGTTGCCATCTCAACCACTGAATCGGAATATATAGCAATGAGTTGCGCAACGCAAGAAGCAATTTGGCTTCGTGAGCTGCTACGTGAATTGCTGAGCAATACGGACGTTACAATTACCATATATTGTGATAATAGAGGTTCTATCTGTCTTACAGAAAATAACTTATATCAGTCACGAACAAAGCACATAGATGTTAAGCATCACTTCTTACGCGAACATGCGAAATCTAAAAATGTCAAATTTAAGCACATTGAAACTAAACTCAACGCTGCAGATTTTCTTACAAAGCCGATGCATGCGGATAAACAATTATTTTGCTGTAAACAATTAAATTTGAATTGATTATGTATACTTTATACAATAAGTCAAAAATCCTTTACCAAATTGTAGAAAACTGCACTGAACTAATCGTATTTTTGAAGAAAGAGGAAAATTATTTTTAAGTGAAGGTGTTGAATTGGTTTTGTAAAAATAATTCTTTTTTTCTTGCCTACTGTGCGTATTTCTCACCACACCTTAGTTCTCTCTATCTATGTATATGACTTACAGTTATGTACTTTACATATAAGCCTCTCTAATAAATTACTTCTTCCTCTTTGTACGCTTGAATCGAAAAGACGTGTTTTTTATTTCTCAGCTTCACACCTCGTTTTTCACAACAGTATACGGCTCCTTATAAACTGGTGGATTTCTTCCAGTTCCGACCGCTTATTGACTGCGTAGTCAGTCCTAGCGCCTTCCGTCGTGCTGACCACTCCGAACTTCAAGTCAGCAGGTAACCTCAACTCTGTGCCGAACACTGCTCGGGCTGGAGCGAGTGATGTCGTGTCGTACGGGGCTGACCTATACGCCATCACGAACAGAGGGATATGCGTGTCCCAATCTTTTTGATTCCGGCCTACCACTTTCCGCAGATATTCTTCCAGAGTCCGATTGAATCGTTCCACCATGCCGTCGGACTGCGTATGCAAAGGAGTGGTGCGAGTTCTTCTTATTCCTAATAGCTCACACACTTCCTTGAATAACGCTGGCTCGAAATTCTGGCCTTGATCCGAGTGCAACTCCAGCGGAACTCCGAACCTGGCCACCCAGTTGTTTACCAGCATTTCCGCGACCGTGGTGGCCTTCTGGTTGGGAATAGGATACACTTCGGGCCATTTGCTAATGGCATAGTCCATTACCACCAGCACATACTTGTTGCCTTGGGTGCTAATTGGGAATGGGCCGGCGACGTCCATGGCAATTCGCTCGAAGGGCGCTCCCACGTTGTACTGCTGCATGCGGCCCCGAGATCTTCTTGTCGGCCCTTTCGCAGCCGAACATCGATCACAGCTCTTAATCCAATCGGCTACAGCCTCCTGGCATCCTACCCAGTAGAATCGTCTTTTTATTTTGGCGACAGATTTTGTGATGCCTAGGTGCCCTCCGCTGGAGTCGTTATGGTATGCTTCGTTGATCCTGCATTTCGGGACTACAATTAGGGGACTGCTGGCCCGGCCATCCTCACTCTCCCACTCGCGGTATAGGCAGCCATCAGACAGCCGCAGACTTTGCCATTGTGCCCAGTAAGCCTTCGCGATCAGGCTTTCACCGGCCATCTCCTGTCAGCCCAGACGTGCGCCTTGCACGACGATTTTTGCGAGATCCGTATCCTCGCTCTGGACCTTTGGACGTCCACTATCTGCTCTTTGCTTTCGGCTCGCGAACAATGCCTGCATTCGGTTTTACACGGACGGCGTGACAAGGCATCGGCATTTCCATGACTGCTACCCTTGCGATGCTCTATCGTGTAGTCGTAGCTCTGCAGCCGCTCGATCCACCGCACCAATTGGCCTTCAGGATCTTTAGAGTTCAATAGCCATTTCAATACCGGATGATCTGTGCGCAGGCGAAACTTTTGTCCATACAGGTATTTGTGGAAGTGTTTCACGCATTCCAATACTGCCAGCAACTCTCTTCGTGTCACACAGTAGTTGCGTTCAGGTTTCGACAAAATTTTGCTGTAGTATGCTATCACTTGTTCTTGATCATCTATTATCTGTGATAGCACACCGCCAATACTATGCCCGCTTGCATCTGTATCCAGCACAAATATCTCTCCGGGCACGGGGAAGGCCAGAATTGGGGCAGTGCACAGTTTTTCCTTCAGTCATGCAAAAGCCTGCTCCTGCTCTTCACCTCACTCGAAGGCTTGATTCTTTTTCGTCAGTTTTTGCAAGCTGCCGGCTATGTTCGTAAATCCAGGAACGAATCTTCGGCAATATGTGCACAGGCCCAGGAAACTGCGGGGCTCGTGTATATTGTGTGGTCGGGGCTACTCCTTTACCGCCGTGATTTTGCTTTCATCCGTATGTACTCCGAGGGCGGAAACTGTGTGACCCAGATACTTGACCTCCTTTTGGAACAGCGAGCATTTCTTTGGGTTAAGTTTAAGCCGGCAGTCGCCGTGGCTCAGTTGGTTAGTACGTTGAACCGCGAGTCGAAGGCAGCGACCCAGGTTCAAATACTGCCTGTAATAACACCTAAAAAAAATAACGGGAAAACTCGTTTTCCCTTTCGGTGGCTGTCCTCTCAGCTGGAAATGGCAAACCTTTGAGAGTAAAAATTGCTTATGAAAGAGCTCCCAACCTGCCGTTCGGAACCGGCATAAAACTGTAGATCCCTTCCACCCGCGTACAAATTCACACGCACAACACGGGTGGTTGCGGGAAGCTAGGCCTTAGTCTCGCGTAAGCGGGCTGTCGTGCCAGTCAATTATTAATTATTATTAAGTTTAAGCCTGACTTTTTGTATTCGCTCGAATACCTCCTTCAGCTTTTCCAGGTGGTCGTCGAAGCTTTTACCCATCACGATTATGTCATCGAGGTATACCAGACACGTCCGCCAACGCAGCCCTTTTAGCACACGTTCCATTAGCCGTTCGAATGTCTCTGGTGCCTTGCAGAGTCCAAACGGCATGACGGTGAACTGCCAAAAAGCATCGCCAACACTGAAAGCCGTTTTCTCCTTGTCCTTGTCTGCAAGCTCCACCTGCCAATAGCCGCTGCGTAAGTTGAGCGTGGATAACCACTGTGTGCCTGACAGTGTGTCCAGGGTGTCATCGATCCGAGGTAGTGGATAACTGTCCTTCTTGGTCACGTCATTGAGCTTCCGATAGTCCACACAAAACCGGGTACTGCCATCCTTTTTCTTGACTGCTTCAGCCTCTCTACACTCGCCAATTACCGCATCTTTTCCGACATATCTGGGTGTATTAAGCGGGTTCAGTATTCTGACTGGTATTTTGCCGTTTTTGGGTTCCACTAATGTACGGCCGATGATTATGTTGTCGTGTCCTTGTTCTGGAGCTTCTACAACCAACACCCGACTTTTCCCATCGTCTTCGTCGACCTTTGCCCACACAACCGCCTCGGAATTCGCTGGTAGCTTCTGGTGTTGACACGAGATAACTTTCGTTACCGCCACGCTTCGTTCATAGCCGTTGTGCAGCGGGAATTCAACGTTGGCATAATTCAGCACATTTTCTTTCAGGTCAAGCGCAAATCCGTGCCTAATCATGAAATCCACGCCGATAATCACGTCGTCCATTATATCCGCGACGATGAACTCATGTTCCAGGCTGTTGGTGCCGATATCAATCGTTTTTGTGACTTTTCCTCTTACCGGCGCACGCTCGCCAGTCGCTGTCCTCAGCTGTATGCCATGCAGTGGTTCGCAATTCCTCAGGAGCTTCTTTTTTATGATTGAACAAGCTCTCTTGTTTTACCCGATAAAAATTCTGAACCCATTGTTGACCGCGTCAGATTTTGATTTAAAAAAAACATATGTCGATTATCTTTGATGTCAAGTATTTTGAAGTCAAAAATTTTGAAGTCAAAAGACCTTTAAATCATGAGTTTTCACAGTTACCCTAAACAAATTCTTAACCCTTAGTTTATCACGGTAGATTTCGATTTTCAAAAAAATTAGATAAAAGCACGTTTTTATTATGTCTCACTAAGAGTATTTTCACAAAGTTTGAAGTCAGTGGCCCCATTAATTCATGTTTTTTACAGTTTCGCCATACAAACTTTTAACCGGTCGTTGACCTCGTCCGATATTAATATTCGGAAAAAATGAAAAACACGTATCGAGTTATTTCACTATCACCAAGTTTGAAGTCAAAAGGCTCAACAAAATGTGTTTCTTCTAACATACTTTTAACCCGTTGTTGATCCAGTTAGATTTCGATTTTGAAAATAATGAGAAACGCGTGTCCAATTTTTTTTAATTTCAAGTATTTATAACATTTTTGAAGTCAATAGGCCTATCGGTTCATGTTTTTTCGAGTCTACCCTTAAACAAATCCTAACCCATTGTTGGTCCAGATAAATTTTGATTTTCGAAAAATTATAAAATACGTGTCGAATTATTTTTGATTTAGAGTATTTTCTGGAAGTTCGAAATCAATATGTCTCTTAAATCACTTTTCGTCATACAACATGTTTGCCCCTTTACACCCCGAATTTCAAAAAATCCCGTCTTAGCGGAGGTTCATTTTTCAAGGTGTACCTACAGTTCAAATTTCATGTTTGTAGCTTCAGCGGTTTGGGCTGAGCGATGATGAATCAATCAATCAATCAGTCAGTCAGTCAGGTCAAACAATCTATGTATATAATAATGGAGGCGGTACCACGCCCCCTTGTCCAATGCTCACATTGGACTAGTCGAATTGTGCTACTAAGTGGAAAGTTCGTACCAAGTTTCACTGATGTGTGTGTGTGTATACTGCATAACTGTTGGATCATAAAAAATGTTCCACGCCCCTTGACCAACGCCGATCAAATCTCATCAGTAGAATGACACATCTATAAAACAACGGTACACCAAATTTCAATGCTGTGCGGCTTACAACTCCGAAGCGATTCCATATAAAAGATTTGAGTTGTATGGGCGGTGCCATGCCCCCTTGTTAAATACCCGCCCCATTCCCTCTGTCGATAGATATGACTAAATGGTAGGTTCGTGCTAAGTTTCATTGATGTGCGATGTGTTTTGATCCAAAAAATGTGCCACGCCCCTTGTCCAACGCCCATCAAATTTTAACAGTAGAATGACACTTCTGTGGGGGGATGTAATACCAAATTTCAATGCTGTGCGACTTACAATTCCAAAGCTATTCCATATAAAAGATTTGAGTTGTATGGGCGGAGCCACGCCCCGTTGTTAAATACCCGCCTCATTCCCTCTGCCGAAAGATATGACTAAATGGTAGGTTCATACTAAGTTTCATTGATGTACGACTTACAGTTCTGCTGAAATATTGGGTCATAAAAAATTTGCCACGCCCCTTATCCAACGCCCATAAAATTTTAACAGTAGAATTAAACTTCTATGGGACGATGTCATATTAAATTTCAATGCTGTGCAGCTCACAATTCCGAAGCTATTCCACATAAAAGATTTGAGTTTTATGGGCGGTGCCACGCCCCTTGTTAAATACGCGCCCCATTCTCTCTGTCAAAAGATATGAGTCAATGGTAGGTTCGTACTAAGTTTCATTGATGTGCGACGAACAGTTTCAAAATTATGCGGATAGTTTGGATCAAAAAAATGTGCCACGCCCCTTGTCCAACACACGTCAAATTTTAACAGTGGAATGACACATCTATGAAACGACGCAAAATCTCAATAAAATCGTTGTTTATAAATATAATCAAATAATTTTTAGTACGTATATTAAGCATATTCCTATAATTAATTTGACATATAATTCTTTCACATGACACATTTTCTTGTAAAGATATAAGTTCTCAAAGTTTGGGCAAAAAGGACGATTTTTTAGGAAAATGTCCTACTTTCGTGGTGTATAACTTTTATGGATCATCATGGATAATCGAAAATCTTTAGGGAAGGTGAGTAGGAACCTTCATAAAAAAAATGATACCCAACGTGTGTGCGGAAAGCTGCGGAATGGTTGGATTTTTGGACTTTTATTCACTTCTCCTAGTAAGAAAATAAATATATTAGAACCGAAAACTTTTTAACGCGCGTATGGGACGGTACGTTTATAACATTTGGTGCATATATATAGTATTAAAAAAAATAAATAAAGTACAAATAGTTAGATGTGATTTATCACCTGCATTAATAAATATGCTAAAATAAAACATTTTTAATCAATTTTTTCGGCTGGTACGTAGGATGATTCTCGAAAAAGGCAATATATTTCAATAAAACTTTGTAAAGAATTTACAAGTGGCCTAACTAAACTCTGACGTAAAAATGGGTATGGTACGCCCACTTTTAAGTAGGGTTGCCATATAAGCATACTTTGTTAAATTGGAAAAATGTATTATATTTATATATTAACCAACTTCATCTGCACTTTTGTGGTTATTTATAACGGTAAGTGGGGATGGGAAGTACCATTAACCCGTTATGAGCCGTATCAACCCATATAAAATGTTTTTTGTTTAAATACGAGTTACCCTACATATATGTGTTTTATATGGGTGTTTTATGGAAGGAGGCGAAAAATCGGGGCGTGGCTACAATCCAGAGTATTCATAAGTCAGTTTGGGTCGATTTAAATACTACAACTTTGGTTTTGTTTTTACTAATGACGATTTTAAAAATGCCTAATTGCCGACTGTAGGGTGCCGATGCACGGTACAATAAATAAAATAAAATTATGGTGGACAAATCTCTGAAGAGTCCTGAAGGAGATGTCCAAATTTGAGGTATTTATCTTTAACCGTATAGATACTACAGCATAAAATAGGCAATGCGCGGGTTTTTGGCATGTTTACCCCATTGTGCGACGCGTCGGTACAGTGAGAGCGTAATATGGCGTTTAAACTGACTCATTTAAACTAGTTTAAGTGAAAAGAGCTTTTTGTTGAACACAATCGTCCAGACTGCTCAATGGAGTTTAATTTGACAGTTGTTTACAAATAACAAATAAATATTTTTGTGAACTGATGTGCTGGGAGCATGATTCGAGCGAAATATTGGCGCATATTTCACAAACCACGGCAACATACTCAACTTCGTCCAAATATTAGACGCCTTGTATTCAGATGCCATAAAAAGGCGATGAATGGAATGAAAGCAGTGCGAGCAAAACGATTTTTTTTATTCATTTCAAAATTTTCAAGTTTTCAATTTATGTTTGGTTTTGTTTTGATGAAATGACAGCTGAATTTGTAGGGATGTTTTTTCTGGTGTGTGTGTATAGTGTGTGCGCTATGTTCAGTTGATAAAAAAGCTTTTTTATAGAAAGCTTTCGGATGCAACCCTGCGTTAAACTCGTTTAAATGGTTTAACACGTTTAATTTTCAACAACAATTGCATGTGAATAAACAGGTTTTCGAACTGGTTTTGTTCATTTAACTTGTTTAAGCACATTAAACACGTTTAAGTCGTCAGTTTGAACGCCATATAATAATATTAACGCTCTCTGTTTTGCTCACACAAAGCACAACGGCTTCGATCGCTCCCAAGCAAAAGCAAAATTGTGTGCGCTCACTTGACACGCGTTGAAATCAGTGGCACAGGCAGGACTTCATTTTGGAGGGATATTTCACTATTAATTTTTATATTTGAAAGGGTTTGAATCCCCAAATGTTCTCGCCCCATGTGCGCTACTGATTGAAACAATCAACCACCAAAAAAATCAACAAGAGCACATAGAGATCACACGCATATTCGTATCTCTGCCGATTGCAAGCAGATAGAGTTGCTTGCGTGGCTTCATCTTTGCTCTTCGGATGTGGCTCTGCTGTAAAAACCACTCTCACGTGGCTTTATTGAAAAAGCCACGGCAAATTTTTGAAGCGCCAATGATTTGCATGAACTTGAGACATCTTATAGTTTAATTGTCTTTGGCCGAACCGTATAGGTAATTTCTTGCCCATACAATAGCTAGAATTTCTCGCTCGTTAGTGGCATAATTTTCCGGTCTTTTTTCTTGTGCTGATACGGCTCCTATCGCGTGATTTGACGTGGTGAGTTCAAACTGTTCACTGGAGTCGGGGTAGGCTAGTATGACATCTTGATTAATTAAGGTGTTCTTTAGTCGATTGAAAGCTTCTATTGCATCCGTATTAAGAGAAATTTGTTTTTCCTTGATAGATTTTTCGACAAATTGCCCTTTCACCCCCCTTAAAAGGGCTGTCAGGGGATTCGAAATTTTAGCGTAGTCTTTGACGAAGCGGCGGTAGTAGCCGGACAGACCTAAAAAGGATCTGAGATCTTTTACTGTTTTTGGTTGTGAAAAGTTTTTAATAGCTATTAGTTTATGAGGATTTGTTCTTATTCCATCTTTAGATACAATGAAACCTAAGAACTTGACTTCATTTTTGAAAAAAATTACATTTGTCTAACTGCACCTTCAATTTTTGCTTGCTCGAGGGTTTTGAAAATTTTGATCAGATGTTCCACACGGTCTAAATAAATAATTATATCATCGATATACACGAAGCATATCTTACCTATATAGTTACGCAATAAATCATCTAATACACGTTGAGAGATCAATGGTGCATTCTTCAACCCGAAAGGCAAACGAGTGAACTCAGCATTAGCATTAGCATTATTTATAGAAAAGGCGGTATTTTCTATATATTTTTTAAAGGGATTTGGTGAAAAGCACTTTTAAGATCGAGTACAGAAAAATAAGTATTATTACCAAATTGAGCGAGTACTTCTTGAATTTCTGGGATTGGGTAGCGATTTACGATTGTGTTTTCATTGAGTTTTCGGTAATGTATTACCATCCTATATTGCCTATTTCTTAGAGAGTCTGTTTTATCTGAACAATCCACACCAGTGAATTATATGGTGATCTCGATGGCCTGATTATGCCATCCTCAAGAAGCTTGTTAACCTGGCTTTCTACTTGTTTTGAGTGACTTCCGATATGAATAATACTTAGTATGGGATGGGGGTATCTGATTTTGTCCGAATTTCTGCTACTACCTTAGTACTATAAGTTAATTTTTCGTCTGGATCGGAAAACAAATTGGGGCATTTTTTCACAATGGAAGCTATAGAGTTCTTCTACACAGCTGTCATATGATCGGTTCTGATACAGTACAATCTCGATAATTCGGACACTCGCTAATTTGGACAACGCGGTAATCCGGACACCCAAGTGCTTTCCATTGTAGACTCTGTAATCCGGACATCACACTTTTTATTTACCTCAAAACTCCGGACACTAGTTTTTGTTTGCTTCTTTACGCGGAGTCCCCGTTTTCTATCATATATAAATATGTGTTTTCATAAAAAAACAAGGAATTCGAGAGAAAAACGATATGCTTTTATGCTTTATGAAATATACACAAACACATTTGTACTCAGAATATATTCTTATGTCATACATACTTATTGTCATTTGGTGGTTCAGGTGTGAAACAAAAGGTTGAATAAAATTAAGTGGTGTTAATTAATTATAAAAGTTGAATTTAACTGTGTAAACTGCATCATATATTAACAATGGCACCCACAGTTAAGAAAAAACGTACATTCTTAACGATGGACCAGAAAAAATAAATTCTAAACAAATTAAGTAGTGGAAAATCAGTTCGTCAACTGGCAGTGGAGTACAATGTAGGCAAATCTACAATTTCCGACATAAAATTAAATGGATTAAAAATTAATAAGTAAGACTGTGAAAAATTTTGAATACACACATAAGTCAGTCAATCGTGTTTTTTGTTGCAGTTACATTGCTAAAACAGAAAGCGGCCTTGGTAAATGTAAAACTATGCGATCTGCTGAATACCAACGGATGGAGGACAACACAATGCACGAATTTCCTCTGAGATCATTCAAGAGAAGGCGAAACTATTCTGTGCCGAAATTTATGGACCAAATGCCGAATTTTTGGCCAGTAACGGTTGGCTTAATAATTTTCGCTCACGATATTGAATAAAATTTCTTAAAAGTTCAGAAAGTGTTTATTCGACATGCTCTTCGTTCGCTAAATTTTGCCGAACCTTTACCTTCATATAGCTCTCGCTGTCAGTTACTTAACCTTATGTCGTTGCGCAATAGAAGGACGTTCTTGTCCATTTCTTTTATTTTTGATGTTATTAATGGGAGGGTGGATTGCCCCGCCCTTCTTAGTAAAATTAACTTCTACGTTCCGGGCAGAATTCTACGCCGCTCCGTTTTGTTTAATGTTGGTTTCAGCAAAACTCTGTTTGGCTTGAATGCTCCTATTAATAGAGTGTTGGCTGAGTTTAACCTCATTCTTAATTCTTTAGACTTAGATATCTCGTCTACCAGGAACATTTTTCGCAATGCCTTGAAAGGCTACTTAGCTCTTAATCCTTAGTGTTAAGACTTTAATGTACATTACTTATGAATTCTGTCACTCCTATGGTATGTAAGGTTTTCTCCGTAGACTCGATAAATAAATAAATATCTGACGAGAAGCTATCTAACGATCCTATTGCTGTTCAACCCTTCATTGAAAAACTACGCACAAAAATTGCAGAAATGGGCATTACATATTTCCAAGTCTATAATGCGGATGAGACTGCACTGTTTTGGAGGAAGCTACCAGAAAAAACGCTTGCATTGCATACTGAAAAATCCGCACCAGGGCGTAAAATTGGTAAAGAAAGAGTAACCCTGCTTGTTTGCTGCAATGCAACGGGAGAAAATAAACTTAAATTATTGATGATCGGAAAGCCAAAAATCCAAGGGCGTTTAAGAAAGTGAACCTACCGTTACAATATGCTAACTCCAAAAATGCTTGGATGACTGAGCTGCTGTTTAAAAACTGTTTTGAAAAATCATTTGTAAAACAAGTAAAACGATACTTAGAAGAAAAGAATTTGCCAACTAAAGCACTTCTACTGCTAGACAATGCGACTTGCCATCCACAATCATTATCCAACTTTGACAAGGACATACGCGTTATGTTTTTGCCACCAAACTGTACGGCTCTTATCCAACCTATGGACCAAAATGCTATACGAATTTTGAAATTGAACTAACGTAAACATTTTTTATCTCATCTTTTGTCCAGTTTAACAAATAATTTAATTAATTCTTTAAAAAACTTTACTTTAAAAGACGTTGCTTTTCTAGCATCAAATGCTTGGGATATTGTGGATGAAGGTGTCCTTAAAAAGTGTTTTAAAAAAATTCTTTACGACGAAGAATGGGATTCAGATGATGATCTGCCTCTTGCGATGTTACGCCCCAGTAATTCAACTCAAATAGTTGACCTACTTGTCGAAATATCCCCGAATGTTTATAATGATAATGAGATTGATGAGTGGATGAATGACGACACCGAATTCACTGATGATGAAATTGAAGAAGACGATATCGAGAACATCAATCACGATGAAAATGAAAACCAAGATCCAGGAATTCTGCACTCTGAAGCTATATCTGCATTTAATACGTGTATTAAATATGCAGAAGAGCAGGATTTTTCCGCAGGGGACATTTTAAAACTTGTAAGTCTCAGAGATGCTGCATACAAAAAGAAAAATGTAACAAAACTTCGCCAAATGAAAATTACAAATTTCTTTTAAAATCATAAAAAATGTAAAAACAATTTTAATTCAATAAAAAGTAAGTTTTATGTGTGTTCAATAGTATTTTTATGGATTTTTTTGTAATCTTGGTAATCCGGACATTTCGATATTTCGGACCGTGCCTGGTTTATAATTGTCCGGATTATCGAGATTATACTGTATTAATATTGTTCACATCACGTGAGAGTTGTTGTGTTATTTTTATTTTCTTGCCACCTTTGATGATCATATAATTATGTTCTGTTATATTACTACTGAAAGTGGTTTGAGGCTATCATTCCCTATTATAGCGTGAAAGGATTTGTGAGTTGGAAGTAAGAAAAATTTAATGGGAATGTTATTATTACCCAAAAAGGTGTGCGTTAACATGATGAGTAATTTTAACAGGTCCGCCTACTGAATTTGCATAGAAAGCATTTTTGTTTTGAATGGGCTTATTTATTAGATTTGGCTGAACATCATTTTTATTCGATCCCGTGTCGAGAAGAATTTTTATAATTTTTCCGTCGCTGTTGTCCTACGCAAATCTAACAGAAAATGTTATGAACTTAACATGCTCAAATGCCTACGCTTCGCTCTTCCCTTTCGAATCATAATAGCCGAAAACACTTTTATGCCCACACGCGAGTTCTTATTATACATATTCTTTGGTAGTACACTACCTGTTATTTTTAGTTAATTTTAAAAAGCTTTATTAGCGCATTTTCATAAGAGTTCTGTGCAAATTAGTTCCAAATCGGGGAAAGAAAGTCAAGAAGTGTCAGACCAGTTAATATTTGTTAACTTGTGAAAGGACTCCACAAAAAAAAACAACAAGTATACTCCGCTCTCCAACTCATTATACAGATACATACGAGTACATAATTTATAAACAAAGCAGCGTTTTGAACTCGAAACATATTGTTACGAAAATTAGTTCTGTCGGCTTGTTCGTCTCTCTGGATTGTGCTTGAAAAATAAAACACACTTCAATTACTCAACGCAAAACGCAGTCAAAAACCAACAATCACTTTATGCTTTTACACTTTTATTGTCCTTACACTTGCTACTACTTATTGGACTATTCCGTGTTTCACCTTCGCTTGTTCAAATAAGGCTGTCACTCTGCGCTGTACCCGGCTGCCTTTTATACTTGTCTGCCTATCACGCCGACTGTTCTCGCATATTCCAATTGGACTATCTCGCAATCGTGTTATGTAAATGATTGAAATGATTTTTATTGTTTTAATTATTTATTAACGGAACACGTCCGCTTTTATTGATGTCTGTTTTACAACTGACTTACCCTAAAAACTTATACTAAGAGCGTACCAAGCATGCAGGCCAGCAATCGTGGGAATATGCTGACCAGAGACCGGCAATGAGTACTAATAAAATTAGTATACTTAAGTCATGAGCCATAACAATTGGTGCAAGTGAATACTCAAACCAATTCAACAAAATACTATTACTCATTTGCACCAAATCATCAAAACACTCAAAATTCTCTTACACGAATATGTACCGGTATTTTGTGTGTCTATTGGTTACTGACTCATAATCTGATTTGACCAAAGACAATTAAACAATAAGATGTCTTACGGCCATACAACCGAATGGCATAGGGCGAGCTCGAATTTGCAAAATTTTCATTATCGAGAGCAAGCAAGCGTCGGTACAGTGAGAGCGTAATAATATTAACGCTCTTTGTTTTGCTCACACAAAGCACAACGGCTTTGATCACTGCCAAGCAAAAGCAAAATTGTGTGCGCTCACTTTACACGCGTTGACGTCAGTGGCGCAGGCAGGACTTCTTTTTGGAGGGATATTTCACTACTAATTTTTGTATTTGAGGGGGTTTGCATCCGCAAATGTTCCCGTCCCGTGTGCGCTACTGATTAAAACAATCAACCACCAAAAAAATCAACACAAGAGCACATAGAGATCACACGCATATTCACATCTTTGCCGACTGCAAGCAGAGAGAGTTGCTTGCGTGGCTTCATCGTTGCGCAGAGAGAGTTGCTTGCGTGGGTTCATCGTTGTTCTCCGGATGAAACCACTCTCACGTGGCTTTATTGAAAAAGCCACGGCAAATTTTTGAAGCGCCGCTGATTTGTATGAACGTGAGACATCTTATAGTTTAATTGTCTTTGATTTGACTCACTTGTTCGTGTGATGAGTTTAGTAATAGTTCGTGTTGTGCTTCGCGCTTTTTGCTAAACAGTAATTTTTTGCTTTTGGACGCGTATCTGGTTGCTGCTGTGCATTGATGCAATATTCTTTTCTTAGATTCTATTTTCAACAAAAAAATTAAAATAATTTTTGTTCATCTTTATAGTGTTTTAGTTATTTAACTTAGAATGAGTATTATTTGTACGTGTATAATTTTTCTTAAGTATAATTTTAATACAGTACAAGCTCGATTTTCGCGACTAATTAAAAACCAGACATGTCGCGAAAACCGAATTTTCGCGATAACAGAACCCAAAATTTTGTTGAAAAATTGTATGTAATTTTTAAAATTACAATTGTTTTAATTGATATATTTACATTTTAAACATTTTTAAAGGAGTTGGAGATTTTGTGTTGCTTTTTTGGCAAATAATTTTTTAAAATAACAGCTGAATCACGCAGTTCATATAGTGCTGTTGTCGGCTTAAAAATCCAAAAAGATTAATATACCAAAAGGCGGCGATTTCCCTTTTTTGGTTAAAGACATTGTAATAAAATAAAAAAAAGATAAAAGTCGCGAAAATAGAACCTCGTTTTTCGTAAACTGTCGCGATTATAGAACCTGCAATGTTAAAAATTAAGCCGTCGCGATAACCGGGCCGTCGCGATAATGGGTAGTCGCGAATACCGAGCTTGCACTGTATTTATGAATTCTTTTAATCTTCTATATATATAAAAGATAGTGGCAGTATGTGTGTGATAGCATCACGCTCAAACGGAACGGCCGATTTTCATGGGGTTTGTTGTGTTCGATTCGTATTAAGTCAGTTCAGGTTCGTGCGAAAAGAAAATTCCGGAAAATCTATTGGAAAAGTCGGAAAATCCATGCGATATTTGACCGTGAATTTTGCACATTTTCAGATAATAACTTTGGAACCATAAGTCACACATCAATTAAATTCACTACGAACTTACTATTTAGTCATGTACTTCGACAGAGCGAATGGGGCGAGTATTGGACAAGGGGGCGTGGCACCACCCATACAAGCCAAATCTTAATAATGCAATATCTTTGAAATTGTAAGGCGCACAGCATTGAAATTTGGTATAGCGTCGACCCATAGATGAGTGATTCCACTGGTAAGATTTGATGGGCGTTGGACAAGGGGCGTGGCACATTTTTTGTGACCCAAATATTTCGCTGAACTTTAAGTTGCACAGCAATGAAACTAAGTATGAACATATCATGTACTCATATCTTTCGACAGACGGAATGAGGCGGGTATTGGACAGGGGGGCGTGGCACCACCAATACAAGCCAAATCTTTAATATAGAATATCTTCGAAATTGTAAGGTGCACAGCATTGAAATTTAGTATCCCGTCGTCTTATAGATGAGTCATTCTACTAGAAGGATTTGATGGGCGTTGGACAAGGGGCGTGGCACATTTTTTGTGACCCAAACATTTTGCTGAACCTTAAGTCGCATATCAATGAAACTAAGTGCGAACCTACCATTTTGCCTTTCGACAGAGGGAATGGTGCGGGTATTGAACAAGGGGGCGTGGCACTGCTCATACAAGCCAGATTTTTAATAGATAATATCTTTGAAATTGTTAGTCGTACAACACTGAAATTTAGTACCCCGTCGTCCCATAGATGGGTGACTCTACTGGCAGGATTTTATGGCCGTTGGACAAGGGGCGTGGCACATTTTTTGTGACCCAAATATTTTGCTGAACTATAGGTCGCATATCAATGAAACTAAGTGCGAACCTACCATTTTGCCTTTCGACAGAGGGAATGGTGCGGGTATTGAACAAGGGGGCGTGGCACTGCTCATACAAGCCAGATTTTTAATAGATAATATCTTTGAAATTGTTAGTCGTACAACACTGAAATTTAGTACCCCGTCGTCCCATAGATGGGTGACTCTACTGGCAGGATTTTATGGCCGTTGGACAAGGGGCGTGGCACATTTTTTGTGACCCAAATATTTTGCTGAACTATAGGTCGCACAGCAATGAAATTAAGTACGAACCTACCATTTATTCATATCTTTCGACAGAGGGAATGATGAGGGTATTGATCAAAGGGGCGTGGCACTGCCCATACAAGCCAAATTTTTAATAGAGAATATCTTTGAAATTGTTAGTCGTACAATACTGAAATTTAGTGCCCCGTCGTCCCATAGATGGGTCATTCTACTGGTAAGATTTGGTAGGCGTTGGACAAGGGGCGTGGCACATTTGTTGTGACCCAAATATTTCGCTGAACTATAAGTCGCTCAGCAATGACACTTAGTACGAACCTACCATTTTCTCCTTCAAAAGAGGGCATTGTGCGGGTATTGAATAAGGGGGCGTGGCCCTGCCAATATAATTTAAATCTGGTTCAAGCGCAATCCATTTCTTTACTGAAACTTAGCAGCAAAATTGCTTATTTGAGGGCCTCGATTGCGTTAATCGGTATCTCCCTTCTCTTCCTTTAGTTGGTTTTCTTCGTCAATTTGCATCGCCATAGATTCGCCATTCATTCATTTATTATAAGAAAACAACAAATGTCGTGCGGGACGAAGTTCGCCGGGTCAGCTAGTTTAATTATATTTAAAAAGCATGGATTTGATCTCATTTTGTTATTTACAAATAAAAACTAACAAAAAGTTCATTTAATTGCTTTGCATTTATTGACCTGCGTTTTGGTTTTCCGCTTTTTGTTGCAATATTCTCAATTTCAACTAAGGAGAAAGCGAAACTGAAAATTACTCCAATGACTTAAGTCATTCCATTGAACCATTGGTGTTTCTTGGTGTTGTGAGTGATTACGGTATAACACAATGAACCTATTCACTCAATGACAGATCTGAGCACGCACCGGTTCATATCAGCAAAGAACTTATTCATTGTTCACACACAAAATATGTGTGCATGCGTAAACGAGTATGCGTGGATATGAGTCGGATGTTTTTCTTTGACTCAAATCCACTAATACTCTTTCTTGTGTTATTCAACCAATGACTTGAAAAAGAGAATAATTGCAGTTCTCTGATGCTGACGCAGCGGTCTGCATGCTTAGTACGCGGTGCTTGATAGTGGGTCCCCGCTTGTGGCCGCTCATGTGACGAGCGGGTGTTAGCTTGCTATCATTCCCAAGGCTATGGGAATGTGTACTCAAGCCGGGCTCCCACCACAACAATCGTTCTCGCACATCCCATTACCATCGCGAGCTATCCTTGCCATATCGAGATTATAGCAAGCCGGCCGTACTCTGTACGTGCCTAAAAGTAACAGGGTGCCTCATCGTTACACTGCCCACCACGTCCCGAACAAGTGCCGAGGCTCCGTCGGAGTAAGACGCCAGGCGCTCCAAATGGACTACTTTCAGCCTAGCGTTTCCCCTGTACACCACGTCATTAATCCTGGTCACAACTTTGTACGGTCCTTCCCATGACGTTTAAAGTTTTGGTGGATTTCTTCCAGTTCTGACCGCTTATTGACCACGTAGTCAGTCCTAGCGCCTTCCGTCGTGCTGACCACTCCGAACTTCAAGTCAGCAGGCAACCTCAACTCTGTGCCGAACACTGCTCGAGTGAGTGATGTCGTATCGTGCGGGGCTGACCTATACGCCATCAGGAACAGAGGAATATGCGTGTCCTAGTCCTTTTGATTCCTGCCTACCACTTTCCGCAGATATTCCGATTGATCCAGTGTCCGATTGAATCGTTCCACCATGCCGTCGGACTGCGGATGCAAAGGAGTGGTGCGAGTTTTTCTTATTCCTAGTAGCTCACACTTTTCCTTGAATAACGCAGACTCGGAATTCCGGCCTTGATCCGAATGCAACTCCAGCGGAACTCCGAACCTGGCCACCCAGTTGTTTACCAGCATTTCCGCGACCGTGGTGGCCTTCTGGTTAGGAATAGGATACACTTCGGGTCATTTGCTAATGGCATAGTCCATTACCACCAGCACATATTTGTTGCCTTGAGTGCTAATCGGGAATGGGCCGGCGAAGTCCATGGCAATTCGCTCGAAGGGCGCTTCCACGTTGTAGTGCTGCATGCGGCCCCGAGATCGTCTTGTCGGCCCTTTTGCAGCGAACATCGATCACAGCTTTTAATCCAATCGGCTGCAGACTCCTGGCATCCTATCCAGTAGTAGTCTTTTTATTGTGGCGACAGTTTTTGTGACCTACCTAGTGCCCTCCACTGGAGCCGTTATGGTATGCCTCGATCACCTAGTTGATCCTGCATTTCGGGACTACAATTAGGGAATTCCTGGTCCGGCCATCCTCACTCTCCCACTCGCGGTATAGGCAGCCATCAGACAGCTGCAAACTTTGTCACTTTGCCCAGTAAGCCTTCGCGATCGGGCTTTCACCGGCCATCTCCTGCCAGTCCGGACGTGTGACCTGCTCCTTGCCTTCGACGATTTTTGCAAGATCCGTATCCTCGCGCTGGTCCTTTTGTATCCTCTGCGCAGCCCACTCTTCCTCTGCCAGAACGCTTACCAATCGGACGTCCACTATCTGCTCTTTGCTTTCGGCTCGCGAATAATGCCTGCATTCGGTTTTGCACGGACGGCGTGACAAGGCATCGGCATTTCCATGACTGCTACCTTTGCGATGCTCTATCGTGTAGTCGTAGCTCTGCAGCCGCTCGATCCACCGCGCCAATTGGCCTTCAGGATCTTTAAAGTTCAGTAGCCATTTCAATGCAGCATGATCTGTGGGCAAGCGAAACTTTTGCCCATACAGGTATTTGTGGAAGTGTTTCACCATAGAATATGAAGTAATATAGAACGCGCATCTCATACAAGCAAACGTGTTGTATGGCGGGTACTGCTGGTAGTACCCTCTGTTATTGACAGCAGAACCCTCTGTTACTAACAGCAGAAATCTCTGTAACTTCGGCGTAACATGTGAATAGAAGTCGCTTCTGTACTCAGGGTTACCGTTGAGAATTTTGAGAAAGTCGCACAAAAGGTCGTTTTTAAAAAAAAAGTCGCACAAAAAAGTCGTTTTTTCAAAAAAAAAAAAAGGGGCACACTTTTTTATTACGGAAAAACACAACTAACAATTCAAATTAACATTTCAACGATATAAATAACTTAGAAATAATGATTAAAAAGTGTTTATATACACTTTTGTGTATTAATTTTACATTTAATTTTTAATAATGTGTTTGTATACACTTTAATATATTAATCATAAATTTTCTTTTTTTGTAACTTCGTCTCTGTATTTTCGCACAAGCATTACTTGGCATACAGTCTTCTATTTAGGTATCTAGCAAATTTAGAGCTGATAGTATGGACTTACAAGTTCCTACAACTAATCTGTTGGTTAATTTATTTTTCATTAATCCTAATTTTGAAAACATACTTTCCGCACACGCACTGCTGTGAGGTAGAGTTAATACATGCGCTGCCATTTAAAACATTTTTTAAGCTTCCTACTGTATGTCAAAAATGTTCAGCTAAATGCTAAATCAAAGACTATAGGCTTTGTGCTAAATAATCAGCTGATCAATCGAATGGGGTTACGATATCGCGAGGAATATCGTAAACTTAAATGATTTTTTAAGTGCAAATATGTGTGATTTTGCAGTGTATGACTATAAAAAGAGGTAGAAGGATTTCACTTAGCAAAAAAGGGGAAAAAAGTCGCACAAAGATGGAAAAAGTTGCAAAATCAGACAAGTTTGAAAAAGTCGCACAAAAAGTCTCAGAGCGTCAAAAAGGTTGCAAAATGCAACTAAAGTCGCACAACGGTAACCCTGTCTGTACTCATTCGTATTCTCGCTGCTGTTGCGCCAGTTGATAAACATGACGCAGCGACAAGATGCTTTTGTTGTTGCGGGGAATAACATTACTATATTGGCAAACGAAAAAAAGATAGCGGTATACTGTTTTTTGCGCTGTGCCGTGCAGGCGGGATAGCATTGATGCATAATCACAAGCAAATTACAATTAGCAAACAAATGCATGAACTTGGTGTACTAAAATATGGGTGCAAACATGTTGCACAAGGGAGTTTATAGTTCTTTGTTAAAAAAATTATTGTAAGGTTTTATGTTTTACTTTTGTTTTAATTCATCTTTCATAAAATAATAATAATTTTTAATAATAATTTTTTTATTGGCCAACAATTATTTTCAATTTTCGTTCTTTCGAACTTCCTTTTTGCACAGCCTACATGCAGTGTTTTCGTAGAAGAACTAAAATAAGAAAATCTAAGAATGTGACTCTATGGTTACAGCACTCACCATGGAACCATTCAGGTGTAGCATTTTTACAATATTGTAAAACGTGTGCCTTAATACCAATTTTTTCAGGTTCTGCTTCGAAGATTTTATGAAAAATTAAAATATCTTTTATGCATACATTCATTAGGGAATTGGAAGGAGCAAAAAGATTACCAAAATCAGAAATTGACTGATAATTTTTGTGAAAAATAAAAATTTCACTTGGAGCAGTCAAAACTTCATCCCTTTTTCTCAATTCGTCACCGCATTTTTCACAATTTAATTTAGGAATAATTTTGTACGCCACGTATCCAACAAAATACCTCATGGAAACCAGCTCTAAGTTAATCTCTTTCGGATTACAAAAGGTGTCACCTACAAAATACGTCTCGTGCATTTCGCTACTTAGATCAAGGTTATCCAGGATTTCATTGTCATTAGCATGCAAAACATCCTCACTAAAAGAAGCGCTTGAAATTAAATTAGTCATTGAATCTTGCGTCTCTTCACAATTGGTAGAGGAGCTAAACTTTATTATTTTAACCCTTATTCTCATACCCGGGTACCCGGGTGCCCACTGCGATGTATTTTCGTGAAAAAAACTGACAAATAATGAACATTTTTTTTTTACCTTCCGGATCCTCGTTATTTAGGTGAAAAGCGAACAAATCATATATTTAAAAAATTTTGTTTTCTACATGGAAAACTTAAAAATTTCATGAAATGGGTACCCGGGTACCCCGGGTGCCAAACGACGTTAGTAAGTTAGGGTATGAGAATAAGGGTTAAAGGCTAATAACCTGGCTAAGATGTTATTAAGTTCGGCTACAGAGGGGTTACAGTTATTACCTCCATTTTGCCTTAACACAGCAAACGTATTCTCCAACTTGTCCTGGTTAAAGGCCTTTGTCATAATAAAAAACTTGTCCGAATTATCTTTTAATATTTCATCTACAAGTAGAAGGACCGATTTTAAGGATAACTAGTTTCATGCCATCTAGGAAGAAAACTCGTTTTTTTTCATCAACAAATTTTACTTCCTCTAGATAACATAAAAATGTTTGAATAAATGTGTGCGATTCTTTATTAATCTGAAGAGCAGATCGATATCAGTTATCTGCATACAGAGATCCACTATTCATGCAATCAAATATTTGATCAATTTTTGCTATAAAATCAGCTGTGGAAAACGCTACCTCTTGTGAGGTTTTTTTAAATCCACTTATGTCTGAAATTGTTCTAATAGCAGCTTTAACTGTTTTACTGAACACTTGAGTGGCAAATTTAACACGCATTTTTTCAAATGAATTTGGAAATATGTGTTGTCTAGTCAATTTTGGGCACATTTTGGTTTTACAATTTTCTTCCCTCTCCCAAAGCTCTTGAACTACTTTAAAGCTAACTAAACCATCAGGCGTTTTCAAGTCGCATTTAACCCTCATCGGTCCCCTGTATGCGCACGCATACAATTTTGATCTTTAACCTTGAATAAAATAAAAACGGTTCAGCGGAATGACCTTGTATTTTGCAAAGTAGAATTATTTTGCCTGAACAGCCAAAAAAACCGTTTTTGAATTTGTACCCTTACTGTATTTGCCTGTGCAGTTATAGTTACGAATCGGTCCCTGTGTATGTGCGCGCATACACATAAGCAGGTACCTGGAATTGCTTATTTTTGTGTGTGGATTTATAGCACGCTCTTATTTTTTCGTTTTATGAAATTCAGTTTGTTCTGGAACACACATAAGTGAAGTTTGTTTGCGCATTTATTTGAATTTTGGTTGTGTTTCGAAGTATTTGATAAAAAATGGATAGAGTTTTACGTGAAAGAAGGCAGCGAGATGAACTAGAAATGGATTTTGATTTGGAAAGCGAAGCGGGCGAATCTCCGTGCAATAGTGACGATGATTTTGCATTATCAGACGAGCAGAATGATGAAAGTGAAGTTAGCGTGCATTTGAATGAAGACGACATTGAGCCACTTGAGCAAAATTTAGCACAAGAAAATGCAGCAAATCCTGAAAAGAAATATTTTTCAAAAAATAAGAAAATTGAATATTTATCGCAACCATTTGAAATAAATCGAAGAAATTCATTTCGACGTGCAGAAAATTTCACTTCAGGTAAAAACCTACCCTCTTTGTTATGGGTTCATGTTCATTATATTGTAACGATAAGACAGTTTGTCGCTGTGCAAAGCAACCCTGTCGCTACGCGCCGTGCTATAATTCGACCTGGCAATGATGGCAACTTCTAGTCCAACCTGGCAATGATGGCAACTTTTAGTCCAATCTGGCAATGATGGTCGCGATCATCATGGAAACCTTTAGTCCACTCCGGAATGTGCGAGAACGATCTGCGCGATGGCCGGACAGGTATAAAAGACAGCCGGGTGCGGCGCAGCGAGTCAGTCTTGGTTTGACTAGTGAAGGTGCCACACGGAATAATTAAGCGAATAATTAAGTGCAAAGACAAATTAAGTGTAAAGTGTGAAATAAAGTGACCGTTGGTTTTCATTGACTGCGTTTGAGAAATTTAGTGTGTTTTTATTTATATTGCGCAATCCAGAGATACGTACTAGCCCACTAGAACTAGTATTTCGTAACATTTGGTGTCAGAAGTGGGATTGTGCTACTGAATAAATAAAGAAAAAAAATTAAATAAAATTGCAAAAACGCAGACATGGTTAAACTCGAGCAACTGAAGGTGGACCAGCTGAAAAAAGAGCTGGCTGCCTGGAATTTGCCGACTGCTGGCGGAAAGGTGGAGTTGCAGCTGCGCTTGCGAGAGGCGTGTGAATCGCGAGGCATCGATTGGGCTGCGCACGAGTTCGGAACGCAGGAGCTAGAGGCGTCGGGTAAAGTGGAGGAATCGCCTGCGGGTGCTGCGTCGATGCAAAGTACGGCTGCAACGGCTGCGCCACCACAAGCAATGAACATGAGCCATGAGCTTATGGTTGCAATGAAAAGCATGTTTCAGGAAACTTCTGCGAAAATCGAGAATGTCAATCGCGAAATGTCGAAATTGGAAACTACGAATCGGGAAATGGCAGAGCGAATGGAAAACAAGCTTCAGGAAAATTCTGCGCGCTGGGAGCAGAAAGTGGAAGAAATCGCCAACCAGCTGAATGTGAAGGTGGAGCACCTGGGAACTCGAGTGGAACATTTGGATAAACGAGTCGACGACCTGGATGATTCCCTGAACAAACGTGTTGGCGATCTTGACGATTCCCTGAACAAACGAGTTGATAGTCTGGAAGATTCGATGAACAGAAAAATGGACGAGCGGCTTAGGGAGGTACAGCCGCGAGAATGGTTGCCGCCGGTTCCGGAAAGTGTTGCCACCCGAGCAGAAGTGCCTACTTATGATGGGACTACGCCGTTCGATACATTCAAACTACAGTTCGACCTGGCTGCTCTGGAAAATCAGTGGACCGATATCAGGAAAGGTCGGAGACTGATACTGGCTCTAAGAGGTCCTGCGGCTGAGGTAATAAAAACAGTGCCGGAAAGTTTGAGGTGATTACGAGACCGTTATAAGGGCGCTGGCAGCCAAATACAGTGACGAGCACAACAAAATGGTGTATTACTGCGAGCTGAAGAACCGTAGACAAAGAGCCAACGAGGCGCTGCAGGCGTATGCGGCAGATATTGAGCGGCTGGTACCGCTGACCTACCCAGAATTCAGCATGGAAGTTTTGGAAAGGCTGAAGATCGAGGCGTTTATCGAAGGCATTCTTGACCCGGAGACTCGTGTGAGTACCTTGATGATGATGAAGCCGACGTTCCAGGAGACGGTGACAAGTGTATTGATGTATGAAGCTGCCTGGAGGGGAAGTTTTGGACATTCATCTGCGGAAAGGCGTCGAGTCCAATCTGGACGTGCCACGCAAAGCCAGCCAGTGAGCTCAGAGGTACCAACGAGGCTGCGGGCAATGGCATCTAGAATCAGTTGCTGGCGATGTGGCAAGCAAGGCCACATTTCACGAGACTGCCATCTGCGAGAGAATCGTTCCGGAGAACAGGCGTCACCAAGATGTGCTGACGCGCTGTCACGCCGTCCGTGCAAAGTCGAATGCAGGGCGTGCTCGCGAGCCGAAAGCAAAGAACAGATAGTGGACGTCCGGTTGATAAGCGTTATGCCAGAGGAAGAGTGGTCTGCGGAGAGGCTACAAAAGGACCAGCGTGAGGATGCAAATCTTGCAAAAATCGTCGAAGGCAAAGAGCAAGGCGCACGTCCAGACTGGCAGGAGATGGCCGGTGAAAGCCCGATCGCTAAGGCTTACTGGGCACAGTGGAAAAGTCTGCGGCTGAAAGAAGGATGCCTGTATCGCGAATGAGAGAGCGCGGATGGTCGGACCAGCAACTCCCTAATGGTAGTGCCGAAATGCAGAATCAACGAGGTCATCGAGGCATACCATAACGACTCCAGTGGAGGGCACCTGGGCATCACCAAAACCGTCGCCAAAATAAAAAGACGATTCTACTGGGTAGGATGTCAGGAGTCTGTAGCCGAGTGGATTAAGAGCTGCGACCGATGTTAAGCAGCGAAAGGGCCAACAAGAAGATCTCGAGGCCGCATGCAGCAGTACAACGTGGGAGCGCCCTTCGAGCGGATTGCTATGGACGTCGCCGGCCCATTCCCAACTAGTACTCAAGGCAACAAATATGTGCTGGTGGTAATGGATTACTTCAGCAAATGGCCCAAGGTGTACCCAATTCCTAACCAGGAGGCCACTACGATCTCGGAAAAGCTGGTAAACAACTGGGTAGCCAGGTTCGGAGTTCCGTTGGAGTTGCACTCAGATCAAGGCCGGAATTTCGAGTCTCCACACCTTTGCCTTGCAGCCACTCATACTGCAGCAGCACCTCTCTATTCCCCCTCCTTAGCCCGAAGCCCACGGCACGCCGTATGACTACGAGATCCAGAGGAGCCGCACCCATTAACACTTGCAATGCATCTGCTGATACAGTGCGGCACACAGGCATACAACCTAACAACATAACACACTGAATAGACAGCAAGTATTTGCGGCCTACAACCGTCGCGGCATATTCGTGCCATGCCGACGCTCTGTACGCAGCACAAGCTACGAACAGACCGTGGTAAATGGTACGAACTGCGCGTCGGCCGAGTCCCCAGTCACTCCTGAGTATCCGGCGCACCTGTCCCATCATACACACAACCCTCTCTTTCAGCCTGACCAAGTGAGGAGCAAAACTCATTCTTTCGCCAATGGTTAGCCCCAAGTATTTGACTTGCGTCTCATACCGGAGGCCAACACCATTCACACGCACAATGGGCGGACGACTGCGAGCCAATTTGCCTTTCAGCAGCATGGTTACAGTCTTGTCCATTGCCACATCCACACCCACCGATTCACCCCATTCACACACCATACACATAAATTGCTCCCCCAAGCGCTCTACATCCGCTCTTGATCTGCCCTCCACAAGGATAAGCAGATCATCCGCATACGCACAACACTTGCATACTGCTGCCAGATGCCGCAGTAGTGGATCCATCATGTAGTTCCATATGTATGGACCACAGACGGATCCCTGCATCCTCGAGCCACATCTATATCAACCCGTTCATTCTTTCCAATCACACATGCCTTTCTGTCTGTGAAATAGCTCTTCCAGAGAGCTGTTTCCAGGCAGTCGGCATTTTTCAGCCATTCTACCACTTTATCCCAGCGCAGGTGATCAAACGCCCCCCTGGAATCCACAAACACACCGAGAACATAGTTCTCTCTACTCTCACTCACCACCGATTTAACGTACATCCACGCATCTTCCACGCCGAGTCTCTTTCGAAACCCAAACTGCCTATCCGATAGCCCACCCAGTTGCACTTGAAGCCGATCCACCATAACCCGTTCCAGTACATTGCCAAGTACCGGTAGGAGGCAGATACCCCGATAAGAGCGGGGGTTAGTCCTGATCTTATCAGGAGACTTCAAGAGCACCACGACCCTAGCTATTTTCCACGCGAGTGGAAAATAAGCCTCACTAAGGCATTTCTCGTAGATGGCCTCCAGGTACTCCGGAATGACTTTGTACAAGACTTTGCACATCTCGCCAGTCAAACCATCGACACCCGGTGACCTTCTAGACCTAACCAGGCCAAATGCATAACCTAACTCTCCGTCTTCTAATGGCTCAGCAGCTGCCACTTGTGGTGGTGGCGTCTGCTGAACCGCCCTGGGAAAGAACTCGGCTAAGAGAACGTTCACACTGTCCCTCCATGTTGTTGTCATAATGTCACCAACACGGAGGGCGCTCACTTCCACCGGCTTCCTCTTAGAGCGGCAGATCCGATAGACATGACCCCATGGATCATCCCTATGGTCTGCCACAAACTCCCGCCAATTGTCTTCCTTAACGCGAACAAGCATACTCTTGTACTCGTTCATACACCTATTAAAATCAGACCTGCGCTGAGCCAAGTGCTCAGAATTGGCCTGTCGTTCACGCGCCAGACACACTCGTTAAGTCGAGCGACCTGGTCGTCCACATCCATACTGTCAAACTCACTAAGTGGCACTTCCATGCCCACTTCACGCACATGGAAACCTCAAGTTTCCCAATTCACACCACAGGTGTGCCATCGCCTGTCACACACACCCGCCCTTTCATTCAAACTGTGGGCAGGCACAGTAATCACAATTTCAATCAAATTGTGATCACTTCTGCCCCACCCACCACGGACACGCCAGCTGAATTCAAACATTCTGCTCGCTGCCCCATTCACTAGCGTCACGTCAATATCACTTACCCCTCTAGGCCCGTCAAACGTATACCATTCACTTGGTTCGTTGAGAACAACAATGTCTCGCGGAACCAACCATTCACTCATTGCCTCACCCCTACCGTGGCTCTGGTAGCCGGCAGAATGCCGCGATACCTTGCTGAACCACAGCGGAGATGTGGCATTCGCATCCATACCTATCAGGACAAGTGTGCCGCCTGCTAGACGGAACACCGTGTCAAGATAGTCCAAGTAGGGCTCTAGAGGCTCACCATACTTGCAGTAGACACTGCCCACAATCACTTTACCAAAGTGACTTTGCACGCTCACACAAACACCATATTCAGTCGCACACACAACCATACAGTCCAGATGGACGTCATTCACAATTACAGCTGCATTTGCCCTGGTGTCAGAAAAGACCCGCATAGCTGCAGGTATTCCCCGTACGACACCATTGGTGGCGTACGGTTCCTGCACCAGGGCAATTGCACTGCCACATTCACTCATACATGCACCTAGCTCACACATCACGGCATACGCGCCCTGACAGTTTAACTGTACTGCCTGCAGACCCATCAATGACGAGCCTGCGCCCTGGCCAGAATTTGGCTGTACGCCGGACAGTCGGTGGACATCATATAATGCCCAGCCGGCTTGCCCCGGAACGCGCAATTCCGGCAATGCAGCTCATTGCTGCACTGCTGGACGCGATGACCGCTCTGACCACAGCGCCGACAAACGTCCGCTTTCATGCGACATTCAGCCACTCTATGGTCAAAACTCAGACATCTGAAGCAGCCAGGCATCGGCATGAAGGGCCGCACGCGGAACGAAAACCACTTGATGTAGCATCGCTCCGCCTCCAGAAGGGACGAAAGCAAGCCTTCGTTCCCTTCCAACACGACGTTGGATGCTCTACCAGAGCCTAAAGTCCACGGGCGACTCACCATGCGGACGCCTTTCTTAAAGCCAGCCGGGCTTATCCGCTCCTTGAGGTTCAACTCATAGAGCTCCACCATGAATTCACTCGGAGAAATCTCCGCGTGAACCCCATGGACGACAACCCTCGGGCCCAGCTTCTCGTTCGCAGCCACGTCAAGCCCAAGCTCGCTCAGTTTGGCATTCTGGGTCAGCTTCACTGCTTCGGCCTTGGAGGGGGTGCGAATAATCGCACCGCCACCACGCAGTGGCTTCACCTCGTGAATCCTCACGCCCAGTGAAGGACCTGCCTCTTTAACGCCCTTGGTGGCCACTTCTTTCCCCGATGCCTTGGCATCACGGCTCCGGACAACAACCGACCACGTCTGCGCCGGCTGCACAATCATGGCCTGCGCAACCGGTACAGGGACCGACGCCGAAGTAGCGGCCGCCTGGGGGGCGCCCACACGCACCGCACTCGGCGCCGGCATGGCCCGTGAGGCCGGAGCCCCCACACTCTCCAGGCCAGCGATGCGGCCCTTCAACGTGGCATTCTCGGCCACGAGCTTCATGAGCAACAGCTCATATTCGCCGGCGACCTCAACCACCTTCTTCATGGCGACGGCGCTGACACCATCCACCCCAATCACGGCTGCCATGATTTTCGCCGTGATGGCCTTCAGCGCAACCACCGACGCCTGCGCGTCCGATGCAGGTGGCCCCTGGTCAACAGCCGCCGCCTTCACCCCCTTCCTTATTCGCACTGCCAAGCGCGGCCCAGCCGGCACCTCACCGCCAGCCGCAACGACGGGTACGACCGCACTCGCCTTCACAGCCGGCGACTCAGCACCTTCCGTGCACGTGCTGGCCCCACTCATCTCCACTCTTCCTGTAGCGTCGGCGGACGAAGCCGTGCGCCCAAGCCTCCTGCCTCCCCCGGGCGAAGCCGCGCGCCCTTTGCCGGGCGGAGCCACGTGCCCAACCCTCTTACGAAGGGGCGACCGGACGTCCGCCGACACTGACTCCGCATCGGAAGACGTCATATCGGTCGTTTCACGACCGGACGGCTCCCGGGCAGAGTCCCCTGCCACACTCACCTTGCGCTTAGGGCGAGGCATACACACTATTATCAACTACTACTATCAAGGCACTAACAACTAAGCAGCTAAACAACAGCAACAACAATCACGCAACTCAAGTAGTTGTTGTACAACAACTACTGTGCACACTGCAAGTGCCTTACGGCTACTTGCTTGAGCTCAAGCACTTGCACAAACAATGCAATCAGGCCACCTAACGGCAACCTGTTTACACTTTTGTGCACAACAACAATTACACACAAGCTACCTACGGTAACCTGTTTATGCAAAATGCGCAACAACAATTTCGCACAAGCCACCAACGGTGACTTGTTTACGCAAAATGCGCACAACAACAATTGCACACAAGTTACTTACGGTAACTTGTTTACTAACCTACGCACGCTTACCGCTACTCCTAATGCAAAAACAATTGCAAGCACTCGCGCACCAATCACTCGCACTGAAAATCACAGAAAATCACTGTACAGCACAACTACTCAGCTCGGTGTCTAAATCGACACTGCTAAACTGTGGAATGAAGAAACTGGTCGGGCAATATTTAGAGCAACAATGTCTTTGAAAATGTTCAAGCGTATCCATGGTTGCATTCGATTTGATGACCGCGAACAACGTATGGCCAACACTGCATCTACAAGTACTTCTGTTCGTGACAAATTGGCACCGATTCGAAATGTATACGATAAATGGAATCATAATTTGAAAGCTGTATACACACCAGGAAAAAACATTACCGTAGATGAACAGTTAGTTCCGTATCGTGGGCGATGTCCGTTTCGTCAGTATATTCCATCCAAGCCGGCGAAATATGGCATCAAAATTTGGGTGCTATGCAACTCAAAAAGCTGGTATGCATACAACACACAAATTTATGTTGGTCGGAATCGTAATGCCACTCCTGAACGCAATCTCGGACGGCGTGTTGTTTTGGATTTGGTGGAAGGACTTTCTGACAGAAATGTAACGTGTGACAACTTTTTCACTTCGTATAAATTGGCAGAAGATTTGCATAAGAATCGCATGACTATTTTGGGAACAATAAGGAAAAATAGGACTGAAATTCCTTCAGTTCTACTCGACATGCGTCAAAAGCCAATTTATCATACAGAAGTTGTATATGAACATAAATTGCAAGCAGTTATGTTGTCATATGTTCCTCGCCGGTACCGATTTGTGACATTGCTCAGTACATACCACAATGTTGTCAGCATAAATGAGAATAGTGAACAGAAGAAACCTAACATCATTGAAGACTACAACAAAACCAAGAGTGGAGTTTGTTGCTGGCCCGGCACCGGCAGGAGGCTTCCAAATAAGAACGCCGAACGTTGTACGAATTACAAATTACGAACGTTTTATTTCCTAATATTGATTATAAATTCAATGTGATGTTAATTTTAAGCAATTTCAATATTTCACTTACGCTTTTGTGCGTCCTCCTGCCGCCGAATGTTCAAGTCCAGTGACCAGAAATTGGCTTGCCGTCGCCCATCTTGGCTTCCCCCAGGGTTACCCTTCGTCCTAACAAGACGGATCGGCACGGTTGCAATCCGGCGGCTGGAGTGCGCATTCACAATAATACTTAATAATAACTTATCCCAACATCCCAGCCTCCGTGGATCTAGCCCATCCTAGATTCACCAACATCCAGCCTGGCCAGAATACAAGCAGGTCTCTTGAAAACTCCTAGTTTGGTCGTCACCTCAGCCGCTCTTATTTGGGAATCCTTCCCGGGGTATACTCTGGTCACTCTGCCTAACGGCCACTTCGATCGGTGCACTCCAGCGTCGCAAATTATAACGATGTCATCGACGGCTAGTGGCTTCACCGGCTGGTACCACTTCGTCCTTCGGCACAGGTCAGGCAGGTACTCGGACAGCCACCTCCTCCAGAACCGATGCTGCAGCTGTTGGACGATCCGCCACTGCTTCCTGGTCGCACCGAATTTCTCCTCTAATGGGTTAGGCGTTTGCTCCAAATTGGCCATACCTAGAATGAAATGATTAGGGGTAAGTGGTTCGTCGGTAGGCGCGTCTAGCGCTATGTGTGTCAACGGTCTCGAGTTTAGTATGTTTTCAGCCTCGCACATTAGGCTGTACAGACTATGCTCCTGTAGGCTCGCATCTTGCAGGGTATCGCGCATGGCTCTCTTCACACTACGGACTAATCTCTCCCACACACCTCCTGCGTGGGGGTTGAGCGGACAATTAAAAATCCATTCGATATTCTTCTTCGACAGTGCATCTATTATCCTGCCGTTTTCCAATTCAGCCAGCTGCCGTTTCAGCTCTCTATCAGCTCCAATAAAGTTCGTACCGTTGTCCGAACGAATGCGTACTGGCGTCCCACGCCGATTTGTAAAGTTTCGAATGCACATCAAGCAGGTGTCTGTCGAAAGGTCCCTCGCTAGCTCCAGGTGCACCGCCCGCGTAGTTAAACATGTGAATAATGCGATCCAACGCTTCTCGTTGCGTCGCCCAATCGCAATCGTAAAAGGTCCCATGTAGTCTAATCCTACATACGAGAATGGTCTCACAAATGGCGTAACTCTGTCCTCAGGTAATTGTCCCATCATGGGCACTGCTGGCTGCGCGCGTCTCTTCTTGCAGACCTGACAGTTTCTGGTGGCGCGACGTACTGCTGCTCGCAAATTGGGTACCCAATATTGTCTCCGAATTTCTGCAACAATCGTTTCGTCGTTCTGATGCCGCCAGGCGCAATGATAGAACTCGACGATGAGGTCAGTTACGTGATGCCGTCTTGGTAGTATGACCGGTCTACGGGCATACTGGGAAATGGCTACAGCCCTGTCCAGTCTTCCACTTACACGCATTACCCTGGCTTCGTCCAGGTACGGCGTTAGTTTCCATAATGTGCTTCCGCGCTCTACATATCCGCGCTCCTCTAAGGCGTTGTAGTCACTGCTGTATGCTTCCATTTGAACGCTGCGACAAATCGCTAGTCCGGCGTCCCGCAGCTCGGACACGTTCAACTCGCCAGATCTTCTCTTAAGCTTCTGTAAACAATTGTTATAAAAACGAAACATCCAAGCAATCACTCTTCTCAGCCGATGAAATGACGAAAACTTCTCGAAAATTATACAGCTTTTAGAAATAACTACAAACATGGGTGACGGTCGTAGCTCCTCTCTAGTTTCTTCAGGTCGCGTTGGCTTCGGCCATTCCGATTCGTCCTTCAGCAGAAATTCCGGACCCTTTGCCCATGATGACTCGCGCTTTCCGCTACTAATCCGCGTACCAAAATCTGCTGGGTTGAGCTTGCTCTGTACCCACCTCCATTCTTCCGACGCACTGCCTTCGAGTATTTCATTCACCCTATGCGCCACATATGGCTTGTATCGCCTTTGGTCAGACCGGATCCACGAAATTGCTGTCTTGGAGTCGCTCCACATCCATGTTCCTGAGGGTTCTATGTCATGGCTTCGTAGTATTAACTGTCGCAGTCGAGTCGCCAACACTGCCGATTGCAGTTCCAAGAGCTCAGCTTTAGAGGTGCACATTTTGTCTTGCCTGCTATGAACGACACGTGGGCTTCTCCGAAGTTTCCAACCATTCTCCAGTATGCTACTGCCGCGTATGCCAACTCACTGGCGTCTGCAAAGATGTGCAGCTGAACTGAAGTCCTCATAAAACTGGTTCCGTAGCACCGCGGCACGTGCAGGTTGCCCAAATCCTTAACCATTTGGAGCCATTTCTCCCAGAGATTGTGCGCTGCTGGCGGTATTTCGTCGTCCCAGTCGACCTTTTCTCTCCATGTGAGCTGTAGTATAAGCTTCTCGATTAATGAATATTCCGCTGCCAAACCAAACGGATCAAATATCGACATGGTTATGCTCAATACTTCGCGTTTCGTGGGTTGTCTTACACCCTCCAGTAGTTTTGGATTGATCTTGACGAACGAAGTAGCAGACCGAAGCTCATCCCAACTCGTGTCCCAGCACATTCAAAGCACCTTCTGATACGGCGCGCCTTCTCTATCGAGACTCAGGATCGATGCTTCGTCTACCTGCTCACCGAAGTTCTCGTTGACTACCTTGGAATTAGACACGAATCGCCTTATTTCAAATCCACCTTGCCTGTGTATCCAAATTATATCCCGGATGATCCTTTCTGCTTCGCTTTCACTGGAAAAGGAATGAACTAAATCATCTACATAGTGATTATTGATAATTGCGCTGACGGCCTCCGGAAATCTATCTACAAACTCGAGTGCGTTAACATTTTTAACGTGTTGCGCGGAACAAGGCGAACAAGTTGCTCCAAATGTCATGACCGTCATCGTGTACTCCTCTATTGGCTCAGTAGGATTCGCTCTCCATAGGAAACGTTGCGCAGTCTGGTCCTCGTATCGTATTCTCACCTGATGGAACATCTCTACGATGTCTGCGCAGACCCCAATCGCGCGCTGCCTAAATTTCATCAATACTGTCGTCAGAGGCTGACACTGGTCCGGCCCGTTCAACAACGCTGAGTTGAGTGAGTAGCCGTTCACGCTGGCAGCTGCGTCAAAGACTAGGCGCAGCTTTTTCGGCTTGTTCGGATTGTGCACAGCGAAGTGTGGCAGGTACCAGACGCGGCCATTGTCCATTTCCAGTTCGTCTACGCTTAGTTTCCTTGAGTATCCTTTCTTTTCATACTCCGACATGACTCGCACGTAGTGTTCTTTAAAACTGCGGTCTCGTTCGAATTTCCTTTCCAATGAGTGTAGTCTCTTTTCGGCCATTGCTCGACTCTTTGGCAGCTTCGTATCGTCGCTCTTCCAAAGTAATCCGGTTTCAAAACGTTTGCCAACACGAACCGTTGTAGACTTCAGTAAATGTTTGGCCTTCACGAGGTCGTCAGCTTCCACATGTCTCTCAACATCGCGCACTCCCAATTCGTCGCTGGCAATGAAGTTCTTCACCAGTTGCTCCAAACCGCCGTCGTCATCACAAGTTCGTGTTAAAAGTAGTCGATCGTGTGTTCCTTCGGAGCTTCCTTCTGCAGAACCATACACGACCCAGCCTAATTTGGTTAAAATAACTGCTGGGCCCTTCCAACCGTCTCTCATCACCCGTTGCGCTACTCCTAGATGAGCATTATCGATTCCTATCAGCAACTCTGGTACGGCCTTATCGTAGTCATATATCGGTATCTTCATGTGTCGATACTTCGGCGACAACTCCATTATGTTCAGCGTTTGAGATGGCAATTGGAGATTGGGAACCGTACAGACAGACCTTAAATTGTACTTTCTGCTATTCTTTCCTAATCCGGATATTCCCACTTCGACACGGCTGGACCTCTGCGTCACAGTATTGTTGCCAAACCACTGTAGTGTTAGGTTTTCTTCCTTTCCTCTTAAGCCGAGCTTAGCTGCCAAACTCTCGTTCATTAACGTCACGGCAGACCCTTCATCAAAAAATGCAAAACTGTCAATTTTCTTACCGTTTGCATACAAACGCACTGGCAAAATTTTAAATAAAACCTGTTTGCGCGCGGGTCGCACTACCGCGCTCGTAAACATTGGCTGCTGCAGCGGTGCATTGTCCCTTCGCTCCTCACGAGCCTCACTCAAGAGCTTGTGGAACCTTCGCACCTCGTTTGTCTCTGGACTGCGCTTAGGGCAGTAGCTTCCTCTATGTCCCGGTTCCAGACACGCGAAACAAAGCTTTCGTTGGCGGGCGATTCTCCACCTTTGTCTGCAGGGCATTTCCAGAAACTTCCTACACTTTTCAATTTCATGTTTACCTGAACAAATTTTGCAGCCTTCATCGTTCTTCTCCACCTCGTCAGCATGGAAAAATCTCTGGCGCGGCTCACCGCGCGTCACTGCTTGCTTCGGCTGTTCATTAGGTGTTGCACAAACAACACTAACAACGCGTGCCAGCTCCTGAATTCACTCGCTGAAGTCCACTATCGTGGCTCTCGGTTTAATAGTCATAGCGTGCTTGGCCCACTCCAGCCTCCGCTGAACTGGCAACTTCAATGTCATCTCGTCCATGAGCGTTGGATTGCACAGATGATGATCGCAATTCGCCGACTTCAGAAATGAAGCTAAATTCTGCACCTTCGTCGCGAATGGTATGAGCAAGTCGATTCGGTTGTCCGCGATGCACGCTACGCTGCGGATCTTCGCTATCTGGCTCTTCACCAACAAGTCCGGACTACCAAATCGCTCCTCCAAAGTCTCTACGACTCGATTTACATTGCTACTATGTATTAGCAGACACTCGACAGTGTCTCTGGCTTTCCCTTTTAAAGCCTTCTGTAAACGCAACATATTCTGCCTATCATTATAACCGTACTCATCGGTGGTCATTTTAAACGCTTCATTAAACATTGGCCAATCTTCGGGCCGACCGTCGAACTCGGGCAAGTCGTATAACTTGCGGTTTTGTTGCTCCGGCCTGGCAGCCGATAGCGTACGCTGTAGTTCGGTCAATACCGATGTCAACGTAGACACAGTTTCTTCACTTCCACCATCCGCTGGTGCTACAGGAGTATTCGTGCGCGCCCGTTGCGCTTCACATTCTCTCCACCTACGATTGCTGTCAGTCACTTCTGCTTGCAAGGTGTTGATTTTGTCTAACACATGTTTCAACCTCGACTCTATCGTCGATTCTGTAAATGTAGCTGTTTGCTCACGCAGCGTCGTGTCTAAGTCTTCGCTGTCTCTTTCTGGCGTGCGCCCTGTATCGGTTGCTGATGTTGAACGCGTGGTCGGCATGACGAAAATCAACTGCCGATATAACGGAGAATTTAACGGTTTCGACGCGGACTATACCGTTGCCTGCTAACGGATCAATGACACACACGCGCTCTGCCTACCTGACCACCTAATCACCACTAGGCACTTTATTTGAGTCACTTTACTCACTGCTGGTTAGTGTCCACGCTGCAGTCTTGCTTCCGTGTTCCTCACGCTGCTGACGCACCACCTGCTCAATGCGTTGCTCCAACGCTGCAGTCTCGCCTACGTATGCCTGGCGCCGCTGACGGATCGCCTGCTCGATGCGTTGCTCCAACGCTGCACTCCCAATTCCGCACTACTGGCCCTGTGCCAGATCGCTGCTCGCTACTGCGGATTAAGCTGCCACCGTTCCACGTCTTCCGGCTCTAGCACGGAATCACCGTCGTCTGGCTGTCGCCCGATGCTTTCGAAAAAGCGAAATAAAAATTTGTTGCTGGCCCGGCACCGGCAGGAGGCTTCCAAATAAGAATGCCGAACGTTGTACGAATTACAAATTACGAACGTTTTATTTCCTAATATTGATTATAAATTCAATGTGATGTTAATTTTAAGCAATTCCAATATTTCACTTACGCTTTTGTGCGTCCTCCTGCCGCCGAATGTTCAAGTCCAGTGACCAGAAATTGGCTTGCCGTCGCCCATCTTGGCTTCCCCCAGGGTTGCCCTTCGTCCTAACAAGACGGATCGGCACGGTTGCAATCCGGCGGCTGGAGTGCGCATTCACAATAATACTTAATAGTAACTTATCCCAACAGAGTTGATACTATGGATCAAATGGTGACTACGTAACATGCAAACGAAAAGTCAATCGGTGGCCAATGGCAGTATTTTGTAACATGCTTGATGTTAGTGCGTTGAATGCATTCGTGACGTTCATTGCATTGTTCCCGAATTGGAAAAATTCTAAAACGAACCATAATATTCGTCGTCGCCTTTTTATCGAGCAGCTTGGATTGAATCTCGTTGAAAAACAGATCACTAAACGTAAAAAACAACCTCAAAGTAATGATGCTTCCAGTGTTATTCAAAGAATTCGGGGGATTCGCCATTTACCAAGTACATCAAAACGAGGCCGATGCTAAATCTGCACATATAAAAATAACAAAAATCTTTTTGCCACACGCTGTGAAAAGTGTAGAAATTTCATTTGTGCTGAACATAATTTAAATTTATGCGAAAAATGTACAAATAATTGACAAAAGTTAAAAATTCAATTTTTTTTCTAATATATGTAATATTCTAATTTTAATTTCATTCTAAATCTACCTTTATGAAGTTCAAATGTATTAATATAAACAAGTAAACAATATAAGTAATAAACATAAAAAATCACAAAACATAAATGGTTGTTAATTTTTTTTAGCTTTTTTACAATTAAAAATATATGTGTATGCGCGCGCATACAATGGGACCGATTAGATGTATTTCTCGAGGGACCGATGAGGGTTAAGCCAACCATTTCGCAATGACTTGATTAAATGTGGGAAATCGAACATGCAATAAATTTTTTGAAATTGAAAGTATGGTTTCTCTATACATACGCCTAAGTCGGAGAAACACTTTCTATTAGAAGACCCCTGATCACAAACCAAAACATTCACTACTATGCCAAAATTGCTTAAAATTTTAAGATTTTCTTTAATTATTTTGCACAAGGTATCTGCAGTTAATCCATTTTCCGACACAAAATATCAGGTGTACAACTTTGCTTCCGCTTTTTCCGTTTTTTTCCAAAATTAAAAGCTTTATTGCGAAAAAGTGCTTACAGATGTATTATTCAAAGTATTGTCCGTCGCTAGCGACAACTTTCTCCCATCTTTCCGGCAATTTTCGGATCCCGGCTCGAAAAAAGGAGTCCTCTTTTGACGCTATCCATGAAGCAATCCATTTTTCCAATTCTTCGAAGGATTGAAAATGTTGATCTGCCAGGCCGTGTGCCATCGAACGGAATAGGTGGAAGTCAGAAGGGGCGACATCTGGGGAATACGGTGGGTGGGGCAAGACTTCCCATTTCAGCGTTTCCAGGTACTTTTTGACCACTTTTGCGACGTGAGGCCGAGCATTGTCGTGTTGGAGGATGACTTTGTCATGTCGCTCTTGATATTGTGGCCGCTTTTCTTTTAGCGCGCGACTAAGGCGCATCAGTTGCGTTCGATAGCGATCTCCTGTGATGGTTTCACCCGGTTTTAAGAGCTCGTAGTAAATCACACCGAGCTGATCCCACCAAATACAAATCATAACCTTGGCGCCGTGAATATTCGGTTTTGCCGTCGACGAAGAAGCATGCCCGGGCTTTCCCCATGATTTTCTGCGTTTAGGATTATCGTATCGAACCCACTTTTCATCACCGGTTACGATTCGATGTAAAAACCCCTTACGATTTTGTCTTTGAAGCAGTTGCTCACATACAAATAGACGGCGCTCGATGTCCCTCGGTTTCAACTCGTACGGCACCCAGTTTCCTTCTTTCTGAATCATGCCCAGGGCCTTGAGACGTTTTGAAATGGCTTGCTGACTCACTCCCAACGATTCGGCAAGCTCTTCTTGGGTTTGGCACGAATCTTCATCAAGCAATGCTTCTAGTTGTTCATCTTTGAAGGTTTTTTCTCTTCCACCACCATGTTTGTCTTCGACATCGAAATCACCATTTTTAAAACGTTGAAATCACTCCCGACACGTTCTTTCACTCAGAGCAGCATCACCGTAAGTTTCTGAGAGCATTCGATGCGCTTCAGCTGCATTTTTTTGCGAATTGTAACAGAAAAGTAAAACTTCCCGCAAATGGCGAGAATTGGGCACATAAACGGACATTTTCGAGCGTGAATAATACGAAAACAAGAACAACTGTCACTGAAACGGCATGACAATTCGTTAGGCACTGTCCACACTCACTTTAAAGGCATTACCATCTATGTATTTCAACCAGCCTCAGCCGGTACAGCCACCTATCGGAAAACGGCGGAAGCAAAGTTGTACACCTGATAGTTTAAAATTGAACACCAACTCGAGAACATGGACTTCAACATAAATACACATACTTGCTTACCAATTTTTTTGTTCTTTCGAAGCCTGTGCATTCAAATCCGTCTACTAAATCTAGTTTTTGATTGTATCGTAATTCTCTGCGTATTGCCATTTCGTCCATTAAAAGAACCATATTATTTTCATTTTTTTTCCTTCAACTCTACGCACATCTTCTTAATGGATTCAAAAGCCACATTGTTGATACCGGGCTGAAGGAACTTTATAGGAGCCCACCGATTTATGGTGCTGATATGCGGCAAATTGAAATTTAGCTTATCTCTAAGGAAATAATATGTTGATTGTGAAATATAAAAAATATTTTGCGCTAAATATTTCACTTCGTCAGAATATTCTTTTGGCCGGGTGCTAAGTAAAAGTTTACAAAATGTTTTGCATTCAAAGTTGATATGTTTTAAAGAATCAATTGAATTTTTCAAGGTCTTTGAACAACAATTCTTGGATTTTTAAATAAAGCGCTTTTCTTTTCGCAATTTTTCGTTAATTGTTTTGAATTTTTTTAATAGGTCGCTGTATTTCTTTTTGTAATAATGGGTTATTTTGACATTTTTTCGCAATTACTGCATACTATGTCATCATAACGTGGTCGTTTCAATGAAGAATCTGGTTCTAAAAATTCTTCATCCGAAATCTCAGGATCTTCGTCTAAGTTTAAGGTTGGAATCGCATCCTTTTTCAGAAACCTTTTCCCTACATAAGTACTGGAGAAATGATTTTCACAAATATACACTTTTCGGTTGTAGTCGTCATAAGATATATTGCATTTTTCGCGCCAAATTTGGCCAAACACGAAATCAGCAGCGGGGAATCTAAATAATCTTAGATTCTCGTATTGTCGTCTCGATTTTTAGCAACTGCGAACATAACATTGAATTCCAGACGTTGAGGAATTCCTATTTGCCTTTATATTTGTAGCCATATTGTTACAATCCGAAACACAAAATGGAATTACAATGTAGGACAATGGCGTTAAAATACTTCTTAAAAAAATGCAAAATTGGTATCAACCACGTCAAAATATAAACAAATAATTTTACTTGGAATGCGCCACGTAAAAATATTTGTAAAAATTTCAAATTTGATTCAGCCACGTCTAAATATTTGCAGGTTTTTAAAATCAATCAAAGCGCAGCATCTGAGCAAACAGCCATACACCACAAAGTTTCGATTGATAGTGACATTACAGCATTTGTGCAGCAAAACCAAAAAAGCATACACACAATAATCGACAACAACAAAATTATAATCAAATCCCGAATCATCTTCGTTGAAACGACGATGACGATGCTTTGGTTCGCTGTTTGCTCTCTGCTTGCGCAACAAGATCAAGAAACATACATGGGTCATTCTTTTACAAACCGAACAACTTTTTTGACCCGATAATTTATATTCATCCCAAAATTTTTTTGTCACTTCTGGGCATAAAATTAACCGACACATATATCAGAATTTATTCGAAAAAAATTTTTTTTCTTTATATAATTATTTAAAATTTTGAAAGTTACGCGTATTGTGCTAGATTCTAACATGTTTAAAATTCAATATCTCCGGTTCGGCTTATCTTATCGACACAATTTCAAAACCGTTTTTTAGCTTATTGTATGCACTTTAGAGGAATATGTTTCAAAATTTTTTTTATTTTTAATAAAAAAAGTATATTAACAATTTGATTGTTTAAACAATTTTTTGATGATGTTCCCCAAAATCAATTTGATTGAAAAAAATTATGCAATTTTCGCAATGTTATTACCTACAAAACGCATATTTCAAAGTGGAGACTTAATTAGATCATAAGATAGAAACAAATTTCCACCGCAAGTCAAGCCGCGCGCGACTTGATGGGACTCGTCACGCTTGACTTGATTGAGCGATCACTACGCTAAAACAACCATCATTTCAATGTACACGAGTGAAGCCGTTGCGAACAATAACATTGCTTTTTACTGTTGTCCTACGCAAATCTAACATAAAATGTTATGAACTTAACATTCTCAAATGCCTACGCTTCGCTCTTCCCGCTCGCATCATAACAGCCGAAAACACTTTTGTGCCCACATGCGCGTTCTACAGCAACTCTCTTCGCGTCACACAGTAGTTGCGTTCAGGTTTCGACAAAATTTTGCTGTAGTATGTGTGGCCCGTAGGCGAAAGAAAACGCTTTTTATTTGTGTGTTTGTTTACAAGTTTAATAACTTCTGCTTGATTTGAATTTTACACTTTAATTCCGCGGACCGCCGACCGAACCAAACCGCGCACTTCTCTTTCTGTTCGCCAACTAACTTTCGCCGCTCTTCTTCTTCCCTAGCAGTCCGTTCACAGTCGGCCTCTCCTGACATTCAGCGTCCTCGCTGTCGTGGTCCCACTCGTCGGCTTCCGAGTCGTCGTTCTCTTCATCACCGTCCTCTGGCAACGCGCACCAGGGCTTCAAGGCATCGGAGGCGTACACTGATGTGTAGTGACGCTGGGTTCTTTGCGCCTCCGGCAAATCTTCAACCACGTACCGGTCGTTTCCCAGAGCTTTGACTATCAGGAATGGCCCCTTGTATCGCGGCTCGAGCTTTCGTGATGTGCCGCTGCTCGTCGGCTCATTCTCCGCCAGCACCAGGTCACCAACCTGGTAAGGCGTTGGCGACGAATGCCGCTGGTCGTATCGTTGCTTGGCTCTGGCGCGCTGGTTGTCAATTCGCGTCGCAGCCATCTCCCGCACGTGCTGCAAGCTCACGACAGCTCTCGATCCTTCTTCGTCGTCTTGGAGGATCGTCGTGATCTGGTTACCAAGTACGTCCCTGGGCTGTTAGCCGAAAAGTAACTCATTGGGGCAGCACCCAGTCGTGTGGCTTTTCAATGAATTCAGGCTCCACTGAATTTTGGTAACTTGCTCGTCCCATTTCCTGTCTGTTTCTGATGAAGGTCGGAGCATTGAGAGGATCGTACAGTTGACCCGCTCCACCTGCCTGTTCGCCCGAGGTGTACGCACAGCGTTAAGTATGTGCTTGATGTCATGTTCTTTGCAATATTTCTCAAATTCCTTTGATGTGAATGCCGTGCCTCGGTCGCTGACGATACGGTGTGGTAACCCAAAGCAAGCGCTCACTTCGTTCAATGTATGAAGTACGAATTTCGTGGCGGTGCTCTTCACCGGTTTGATGACCATGTATTTCGTAAATGAGTCAACCAGAACAAGAACGTGCTCGTTGCGTCTGCTGCTTTTGGGAAAAGGCCCCAAATGGTCCAAATTGATGGTGTGGAACGAAATCGGTGAGATCTTATTATAGTGGTACTCACCCTCACGCTGACCGCCCGGCAGCTTGTTGAAGCAGCATTCCACGCACGACTGGACATACGCCTTGACGAAGCGGCGCATTCGCGAGAACCACATTGTTCGTTTTATCACCTCCAACGTCCGATCCACGCCGAGGTGACCTCGCTTATCATGAGCTTCGTGGGACACCTTCCACCGAAGAGCCTTCGGCACTACCCATAGCTTTTGCTGGTTGCTGCTACGGTAGAGCCGTCCGTGTGCGATGACGTAGTCGTCACATAGCTGCTTGTCGCCTTCGTGTACCTTCTCCACAATCGATTTGATGCGATCATCTTGTGACTGCATGCCGAACAGCCAGTCGTCGCTGCTGATGTTCACCTTTTCAATTTTTAGCGAAGCGGTGTCTACCTCGTGTGGCTCTTCTACTGGCTGTCGGCTCAACGCGTCCACGTGGTTCATTCGATGCTCAACCTCGATGTCAAAATCTTGAACTCGCCACCACCTGCGTGCGATTCTAGGTATCAAGTTCCTCTTCTCCATTGCGGCCTTCACTGCGTTGCAATCGGTAACCACCTTGACGTGTTTGCCGTGGATGTAGAACCTAAAGCGTTCCAGCGTTTCGACCACTGCCAATGTTTCTAATTCGTAGCTATGAAGCTTTCGTTCACTCTCGCTCGTGGAACGGCTGTAGTACGCTACCGGTTTACAGTCGTCTTCATCCTTCTGCAGGAGCACCCCAGCGATACCATGCGAACTTGCATCGGTATGCACCTCGTAACAGGCTTCCACTTTGTATGCGGCGAGCACCGGTTTTGTCATCAATGCTGCTTTAAGCTCGTTGAATGCTTTCTCGTGACTCGGCGTCCAGCTGAACGTTGCATTCTTTTGCAGCACCTTTCGTAGCGGTTCAGTGATCAGTGCGTATCCGGTGTGGTGTTGGAACTGTAGTATAAGTGTGTCGTGAGTTGGAGCTGTAGCTATTGGTCAGCGTCAGTGGTTCGGGTTGACTTTTTAGAAACGGCGGGTCGCGCCAATTTTTCTATGGCCAAAGTGCCTATGTGAGCAACCAAGAGAAATGCACGTTTTGTCTATTCTCAAGAAGCTGACTTTATTTTCGTAAAACAAGGTCTTATATACTAAAAGACATAACTGTTATACTGCTGAGCATTTCCAATGCTCCGCCCGATTTTCCAATGCCGCGGAAGAGTGACCAATCACGTCACGGGACCCTTTCGGTCGATGCAGCACTTTTCCTGCGGTAGGTGACATCACCCAAAGCGCCGATCAGTGCATGTTCCATATGTGGGACACTGCACTGCGGTCAATGGTGTCGGATGGCACGCCGCTGGCTTAGCCACCTGAGTGTTGCTTGTGTCGTGCGCGCGGTGCTATTCGACACTTTGGCACATTTGTGCTCGAGTGCAGTATGACTTGTTAGGGTTGGCATAAGTGGTTACATGGTACCACTACACCATTGCCCTTAAGCGAAAAATTATTACTTGGAATAATTTTTTAAGATAGCGGTCGGGGTTTTCGGAGGTGGATTTGGAAATGCTTAGCTTACATTACTTTGATTATGATTATTTTGGTGTGTTTTGGATATGTATGTAGTATGGTGTGTTTCTATGTTAGTTTCAATTCTTAGGGCAATATATGTATATATCAGGTGTACAACTTTGCTTCCGCCGTTTTCCGATAGGTGGCTGTACCGGCTGAGGCTGGTTGAAATACATAGATGGTAATGCCTTTAAAGTGAGTGTGGACAGTGCCTAACGAATTGTCATCGCCGTTTCAGTGACAGTTGTTCTTGTTTTCGTATTATTCACGCTCGAAAATGTCCGTTTATGTGCCCAATTCTCGCCATTTGCGGGAAGTTTTACTTTTCTGTTACAATGCGCAAAAAAATGCAGCTGAAGCTCATCGAATGCTCTCAGAAACTTACGGTGATGCTGCTCTGAGTGAAAGAACGTGTCGGGAGTGGTTTCAACGTTTTAAAAATGGTGATTTCGATGTCGAAGACAAACATGGTGGTGGAAGAGAAAAAACCTTCAAAGATTTACTACGAGCTCTTAAAACCGGGTGAAACCATCACAGGAGATCGCTACCGAACGCAACTGATGCGCCTTAGTCGCGCGCTAAAAGAAAAGCGGCCACAATATCAAGAGCGACATGTCAAAGTCATCCTCCAACACGACAATGCTCGGCCTCACGTCGCAAAAGTGGTCAAAAAGTACCTGGAAACGCTGAAATGGGAAGTCTTGCCCCACCCGCCGTATTCCCCAGATGTCGCCCCTTCTGACTTCCACCTATTCCGTTCGATGGCACACGGCCTGGCAGATCAACATTTTCAATCCTTCGAAGAATTGGAAAAATGGATTGCTTCATGGATAGCGTCAAAAGAGGACTCCTTTTTTCGAGCCGGGATCCGAAAATTGCCGGAAAGATGGGAGAAAGTTGTCGCTAGCGACGGACAATACTTTGAATAATACATCTGTAAGCACTTTTTCGCAATAAAGCTTTTAATTTTGGAAAAAAACGGCGGAAGCAAAGTTGTACACCTGATATTTTATGTTTTTGTTCTGTACGATTTTAGTTGCTACTTGCTATGTCATTGTTTCCTAAAAATTTCTTAAGATTATTGTTATGTAATGTCTTATGTTTACCATTTATATCTAGGGTGGAGTGTACTCCATTTCTATCTATAATCTTGTACGGTCCGTGGTAAGGACTTTGTAACTTCTTACTTGATTCTAATTTAACAAAAACTAAATCTCCTATCCTTAACTGTGTTTTATTGATATTTTTATTATAATTATCCATATAATTAATCATATCTCCCGATCTCCTTTTTTGTATCCTGTCCATCAAGCGATTGAAAATTACCGGCGTGTTTTTGAGGCCGAATGGCATCCTTTTAACCCTAATTCCCAGAATTTTAAAAGTAACGTAAACCCAGAGGTGAGACTGTCAGGCTAATATGAGCTAAACTACTGAAAAACTAAATTTTTTTTATTTTTCCAAATCTAGTTACTATTTAAAGACGTTTTTATTTAAGTTTTTTTATTTTAAGTAAAGAACTTGTAAATACAGGGTCCACAGGAAAACAATTGCTACTGCAGCGCTAGAGGCCATGCATTAGGTTTGCGTTTTTTGATATATCCATCATACAAATTTTGTTTATTCTGAGTGTATGAACCTCGCATCCAATAAACTATTGGCTAATACCTTACTGGTGAACTAGTTGGTCATTATTACATTTGTGTTTGTAAGTCTCAAACAGTTTTCCAACATCTTTTTCGCAGGACCCACAGCTCCTCGATTACCGTATTTGCATGTGTATGGCATTTCAGGAGGTATTAGCACCATCGCACTTCCATATTCTGATTACATATTTATCGGGATTGGAAGACATAAACTGTATGAACCAACATCAACTTCGGCAAGGCATACATTCTTCATAATATGTCGTAGATTGCAGTATTTTTAACAATTTTAGTAGACTTCATCCTATGCCGACTAGATGTGTGCTAGGCTTAAAAACTATGAACTTGGCACGATCAAAATGCATCTAAACATGAAAAATAAAAATATTCTTCCATATGGTTGACAAAAAGTCAAGGAATTCTGAGTAAATTTGAGTTTTTGTTCAAATGAGCTCCTGAGGCTCACTTCTGGGTTTACGTTGCATTTTTAAAAAATTGTTTAAAAAAAGTAGAAAAGCTGTCTAAAAAATTAAATTTATAAATTAAATATAATTCTAACATTCCATTAGAGGATTACATAAAAAAATTGGAATCGAAAATCTTTTGGTATAGGATTTATCACCATTTGAAATCTTAAGTGAGACTGTGAGGCTCACTTCTGGGAATTAGGGTTAAATTCGTATAAACCTTCTGGTGTGATAAAGGCGGTGTACTTACGGCTTTCCTTACTGATTGGAATCTGGTAATAACCGCTGTTCAGATCCAACATGATGAAAAATCGAAACTGTTTGGCATTCTGCAGCTGCTCCTCGATGTTCGGCATCGGATGAATTTGTTTTCGCGTAAACTGGTTTAGCCGTCGAAAGTCGTGTCCAGTTCGATTTCCATTTCGATCTCGTTGGTCTTACCAATTTCACTAATGTCCTTCGCAAATACGGCCCGATAATTATTGAGCAACTGCCCTAACACTTGCTTTTCAGCCAGATCACCGTCACATCGAATGTCTTCCGCTACCAGTTCCGCACGCCGCACATTGCGTTCGCATTTCGCGACACCACTCATCTTAAAAATACATTTACCGTTCTCGAACGTGAAACAAATGTCATTGCTACCGAACAATGTCTCTGTTCCGACCGTGCACAGTATTTTTTGGTTGGTGTGGCTTAACCCGCCGCCAACACCTCGAATGTGCACGCTACACGGCTCACGTTTGCCTTTTAAGCCTTCGGCTACCGATTAGCGCACCATGTTGCACTGACTTCCGGTGTCTACAAAAGCACTAACGCTTCCCCCGTTTACACGTATTGTCTTCGTAAACCATTCGTCCATGTTCGAGAGTCCTACTCGTCGAATGTCCACATTTACCATTTTACCGTGCACTTTATCACAATCACTGCATCGCGTACGCTTTTGTGGCTTTGTACACTTGCTCGAAAAATGACCAACTTCACCGCAGTTGTAACACTTCACTTTAGCCATTTTGTCCTGATCTTCACGAGCTGGCAGCTTTTCGTTTTTTCCTTGTTCACTTGGTCTGGCGGCCGTCGTCGCATTGACCGCCGGCACGTTTTGAATAAACTCTTCGAAACTTGTACGCATTTCTTTTATTGAGGCGTATTGCAATGCTGCCGTTACAGCTTGCAATTCTCTGTGTCTGTGGTTCAACTCGTTACGGATATGTTTCATAATCGCGACCTCACTTAAATTGTACCCGCGACCGATCGTGCAAACCCTAAAACAATAGTCGGTGATCGTTTCACCTTGCTGCCGTCTAATTCGTGTCATTTTCGCGTGCACTTCCGCTTCATTATAGTTACGACCGAATTCTTCAACTAGTTTTCTCGAAAATTCGCCCCAATTCAAACACGTAGTGGGCATTGCGTCGTACCACATGCGCGACACGCCTTTTCCCGCCATTGATACGCACTTTTTGCCTGATTCACTCGATCAACAAATTGCTCCGCGGTTGGTGACGTATCTTTTGTCGGGTCGAATTCCGGAATCGTTTCCGCAATCTCGCGGAAACCAATCTTCTTCTCGTCCCGCTGTATCGTTGTAGGTTCGCGAAATCATACCACACGGCGTGGCAGCCGGTGCACGCGTGACATACTCGTGTGACCCGTTGCCTCGAGGATCATGCGCCGAAGTCGGAGCATACAGTGCGTGCGACTGCGACGGAATAACGGCACACGACATCACGGGCGCGTTGGTAGTGTGCGTGTACGTTACTGCATACGCAGCATAGGCGTTAGCGTCGAACGCTTTCGGGTCCCGTTGTTGTGTCAATTGAAATAAGTTAACGGAGGAGGGTGGCGTCAGGCTAGCGTGCCTAGTACAGCCACTGCAAACGGTGCATGAGACTGCGCCACTTGGGACACTACCCTGGTAGACACTAGACTAGACACTACCCTGGTACTACGCTGGTAGTACTCGTGGCCACTGCTGCATTCAACGATGTCTGGGGTGGCACTGTGGATGATGACATGACCGGTGGGGAGAAGAAATTGGACTGCCCGCGCGACAATTCGGATTCACTTTCAAGCTCGCTATCGTTTTCTCGAGCTCACGCACGCGCTCGATCAGCAAGTCCACTTCTTCCGAACCGTTTTCGCGATAGAACTTTTCTAGCCGCTCGACCAACACATCTTTTTTACTGGCCGCGCTGAGCCCTGCATTCCTGCAGCGTGTTCGTAGCTCAGACACACACAAATCCCGCACATCACGAACCGATCCCACTTCTGAATTGTGAGTCGTAGGCGAAATAAACCGCTTTTTATTTGTTTGTTTGTTTACAAGTTTAATAACTTCTGCTTGATTTGAATTTTACACTTTAGTTCCGCGGACCGCCGACCGAACCAAACCGCGCGCTTCTCTCTCTGTTCGCCAACTAACTTTCGCCGCTCTTCTTCTTCCCTGGCAGCCCGCACAGGCCCAGGAAACTGCGGAGTTCGTGTAGATTGCGTGATCGGGGCCACTCCTTCACCGCCGTGATTTTGCCTTCATCCGTATGTACTCCGCGGGCGGAAACCGTGTGACCCAGATATTTGACTTCCTTCTGGAACAGCGAGCATTTCTTTGGATTGAGCATAAGACCTTCAGCTTTTCAAGGTGGTCATTGAAGCTTTTCCCCATCACGATTATGTCGTCGAAGTATACCAGACACGTCCGCCCTTTTAGCATGACGGTGAACTGCTACAACCCATCGTCACACTGAAAGCCGTTTTCTCCGTGTCCTTGGCTGCAAGCTCCACCTGCCAATAGCCGCTGCGTAAGTCGAGTGGAAAACCACTGTGTGCCTGACAATGTGTCCAGGGTGTCATTGATCCGAGGTAGTGGATAACTGTCCTTTTTGGTCACGTCATTGAGCTTCCGATAGTCCACACAAAACCGGGTACTGCCATCTTTTTTCTTGACTAGCACGACCGGCGAGCACCAAGGGCCTGACGGGGGCTCTATGACCTTTTCTTTCCGCATGTTTTCGATCAAATTTGTGACCTCTTCCCTCTTAGCCAGAGGAACTCGTCTTGGCGGTTCGCGGATCGGTTTCGCGCTTCCGGTGTCGATGTTGTGCTTCACTTTGGCTGTTCTTCCGCCTGCTTCTGCTGCAAATATTGACCCATAGTGCTGCAGGAGTGACCGCGCCTTCTGTTTCTGCTCGGCTGGCAATTCGCTGCTCCACTGGTTCTCCTGCGCTATGACGTCCATGTTAAAACCGCTTTTCTTATTTCCTCCGGGTGGACTACTCTCGCAATTGACCACTGCTACAGCTTCCCTACACTCGCCTATTACCGCATCTTTTCCGACATATCTGGGTGTATTAAGCGGGTTCAGTATTCTAACTGGTATTTTGCCATTTTTGGGTTCCACTAATGTACGTCCTATGATGATTTTGTCGTATCATTGTTCTGGTGCTTTTGCAACCCACAGCCGACTTGTCCCATCGTCCTCGTCCACCTTTGCCCACACAACCGCCTCGGAATTCGCTGGTATCTTCTGGTGTTGACACGAGATAACTTTCCTTACCGCCACGCTTCACTCATAGCCGGTGTGCAGCGGGAATTCAACGTTGGCATACCTCAGCACATTTTCTTTCAGGTCCAGCGTAAATCCATGCCAAATCATGAAATCCACGCCGATAATCACGTCGTCCATTATATCCACGACGATGAACTCATGTTCCAGGCTGTTGTTTCCGATATCAATCGTTTTTGTGATTTTCCTCTTACCGGCGCACGCTCGCCAGTCGCAGTCCTCAGCTGTATGTCATGCAGTGGTTCCCAGTACTTCAGAAGCTTCTTTTTTATGATTGAATATGACGCGCCAGTATTCAGTGTCAACACAAACGACTTTCCATCTATCTTTCCTTCAATTGTCAAGCTGCTGGGTTGTCGTTTCAGCTGCGTGACTAGAACGCGAACCCCCCTTTAGGCTGACCCTTTTTAGTTTAACGACTCCTCGTCCTCAGCCCTGCGCTTGTTGGCTGAGCCTCGATTGTCAGTATTCCTTGCTTCGGGCGATTGCGATCGAGAATGGACACGCCTTTTTCGTCGCTGGCAGTCTCGTGCTGTTTGACCCTGCTTTTCACACATCCAGCAAACAACTTTAGAGGAGACCACCCGTGGCCTGGCCGGATCGGAATGTCGCTGTCCGGCTGGATTTGGCGTATCCTTGCAGGTGCATACTGAGAGCCCCCAATCGACGCCGCCTCATATGTCATCGTGCTGCTCACCGTCTCCTTAAATGTCGGTTTGCTCATCATCAACGCACTGCGACGTGTCTCCGAATCATGAAGACCTTCAATAAACGACTCAATCTTCATCCTCTCGAGATCATCAGCCGCTCAATGTCTGCTGCATATGTCTGCAGCGCCTCGTTGGCTCTTTGCCTGCGGTTCTTCAGCTCACAGTAGTACAGCGTTCTGTTGTGCTCGTTACTGTACTTCGCTCCCAACGCTCTCATGATGGCCTTGTAATCGCTTCTTGAACATTTTGTAACCGATTTAATTACCTCAGCCGCAGGACCTCTTAGCGCCAGTGCCAATCTCCGACCTTTCCTTACATCGGTCCACTGATTTTTCAGAGCAACCAGGTCGAACTGTAGCTTGAATGTATCGAACGGCGCAGCGCCATCATATGTAGGCACTTCTGTTCTGGTGGCAAAACTTTCCTGAATTGGCGGCAACCATTCTTCCGGCTGTACCTCTTTAAGCCGCTCGTCGATTTTCCTGTTCACCGAATCCTCTAGACTGTCAACTCGTTTGCGCAGGGAAACATCCAGATCGTCAACTCGTTTGTCCCAATTGTCCATTTGCGTCTCGAGATGCTCAACTTTCACGTTCAGCCTATCGGAAATTTCCTCCACTTTGTGTTCCAAGCGTGCAGAATTTTCCTGAAGCTTGTTTTCCATTCGCTCTGCCACGTCACGGTTCGCTTAAATTTCACGATTGACATTCTCGATTTTTGCAGAAGTTTCCTGAAACATGCCCTTCATCGCCACAAGCACCTGGCTCATGTCCATTCCATGCAATGGTGAAGCCTTTGCAGCGACGCAGCACCAGCAGGCGATTCCTCCACCTTGGCCGACGCCTCTAGGTCCAGCGTTCCGAACTCGTGCGCAGTCCAATCGACGCCTCGTGCCTCACATGCCTCTCGCAAGCGCAACTGCAACTTCACCTTTCCGCCAGCAGTCGGCTTATTCCAGGCAGCCAACTCCTTTTTCAGCTGGTCCACCGTCAATTGCTCGAGCTTCACCATGTCTGCATTTTATGATTTTTTTCCTCCATTACTTTTAATAGCACAATCCCACTTCTGACACCGAAAATTAGTTCTGTCGGCTTGTTCGTCTCTCTGGATTGTGCGATTTAAAATAAAACACACTTCAATTCTTAAACGCAGTCAACAACCAGCAATCACTTTATAATTTCACTCTTTACTCTCTTTACACTTATTATTTATTAAACTACTTTGAGTGGCACTTTTGCTTGCTAAAACACAACTGTCCCTTTGCGCTGTACCCGGCTGCCTTTTATACTTGTCTGCTTGTCGCGCAGATTGTTCTCGCACATTATAATTGGACTAAACATTTCCATTACCATCGCGAGCTATCCTTGCCATATCGAAACTATAGCAAACCGGCCGTATTCTAAAAGCGCGTGCCCAAAATATGCCCGTAAAAGCATTCATGCATAGCACAGCGCCAGGGTGCCTCATCGTTACAATTTATTTAAAAAAATCGCATCAGATGACACGGATATAAATAGAACAGGGAATACAAAATTACATTAAAGATATGGGAAAAGAAGTTTTTGGAAGTATGGAGTGCTGTAAGTATGGAGTAAGTGGTAAGTTCTTGCTTGAAAGGAAAGCCACAATTGATCAACTTATTAATTATTGAGCATTCATAAGCATTATCTTGAACATGCTCAAGCATTGTCGAGTAGGTACTACCAATGTAATGTAATGTAATGATAATGGGTAGGGACAATGCCCTTGCGCACTGCAACCTAGTAGGTTTATTGTGCCCCTTGAATCATCTGGTGTTTTATGTGCTCAGGTATTGAATCAGACCTTTCTGCGATATTTGCATCAGGTCCTCATCACCGAGAATATGTTTCCCTAGAAACTTTGCACGTCTGTGTGCCAGGGCTGGGCAGTTTATGATAACGTGTTCCATTGTTTCATCGACCTCATTGCAGTATCTGCATGTTTTGTCGATGACCAAGCCAAGTTTGTGGAGGTGGTAGTTACAAGAATAGTGGCCGTTTAGAGCGCCACATAGGATTTTGAGTTGTCTTCTGCTAAGAAGTATAGCAGATTTAGCTCGTTTTGTGTTAAAGTTAAGGAATCTTTTCGAGTGCCGTAGTCCCTCAATATTATTCCAGTATTTTTGTTTTTGTCTCTGGATCCATTTGTGGATGTCCTGTTTTAGGTCGGTTTTACCGAATCCAAACATCGGGCCCGGCCCTATGAATGGGCTTTCTGCACCATTTTTTGCTTGTGTGTCTGCCCTTTCGTTGCCGTCATGGCCCTCATGCCCAGGAATCCAGACGAGCACAACCCTGTTCTGGGTCCCTAGGGCGTTGAGTTCCTTATGGCATTCAAGCAGGATTTTTGATGTGTAGGAGTAGCTGTCAAGGGCTTTTAGAACTGACAGACTATCCGAAAGTATGGTGAACCTTGTTCCTTGAGGGTGCATTTTAGCAATTGTTCGAACTGCCTCATATATTGCATAGAGTTCAGCTTGAAATATTGAGGTATTGTAGCTCATCGGAAGGGCTAAGTTGACCCCAGGGCCCACTACTCCAGCTCCTACACCACAAGGTGTTTTAGAGCCATCGGTGTACCACTTTTGAGCGTCCTCTTTTAACCATTTCGGGTTGTTGTCCCACTGTTCCTTAGTCGGAAAGTCAACTATGTATTTCCTTGTTGGGCTGAAATGGGGTTTCATGAAGTCAAGATATGAGGATTTGTGGAGGGTGTCCTCTATTTGTTTTAAAATTGCCAAGTGGCCCGTTAGGTTGCCCTGTTTAAGTAGGTTATGCCTATATAGCGTGAGTGCACTTGAGATTGCTTCCTCTTGGATGGCTATGTGTAGCGGTGTTAGATCGAGTAAGGCTTCCATGCCGGCAGTTGGGGTTGTTTTCATTGCTACCGTAATGCTAAGGCATGCAAACCTTTGAACTCTGTTTAATCTTTTTATAGTTGTGCTCTGATTGGTTTTGCCCCACCATACTAGAGCACCGTATAGTATGATGGGATGGTAGGTACTACCAAAGAATATGAAGTGTATAGAAGGCGCATCTGAGCTCATAAATTCAAATTTTTGTTTGCGAGCTTCATAGAGCGGGGGGAAGCCACAAAAGGGAAAGAGCGGTGCAAGGAGAGCAAGCGCTTCAGTTTACGCTCATTGACTGTGCGAACTGAAGCACACGCCACCACAAACATACATGAAGTGAAAGTACCGCTTATCCTGTGTACTTTGAGGTGTTGGTGGTTGTTTTGGTCTCTCAATCATTTTTTGTGCAAATTTCTCACAGCAACACATCAGCCAGCGCAATGATCGTCGTTTCAACGACGCCAATGCTTTTTGTTGTTGTAGTTTTTGTGTGTATGCTTTTTGAAGTGAAACTTCTTTACGCACGCTTGACTTGGGGAGTAAGCTGGCGACCGCGTTACGAAAAGTGTGATCGGGCGAGGCGAACGGGAGTTGAGTGGTTTACGCACGCTTAACTTGGGGAGTAAGCTGGCGAACGCGTGACGTAAGCGTTACGAAAAGTTTGATCGGGCGAGGCGAACGGGAGTTGAGTGGTTTACGAACGCTTGATTTGGGGAGTAAGCTGGCGAACGCGTGACGTAAGCGTTACATGAAAACATAAAATAAATTTAAATATTTGTAGAAATTAATATATGTACTATATATGTACATCTATATATATAAAAGAGAGTGGCAGTATGTGTGTGATCGCATCACGCTCAAACGGAACGGCCGATTTTCATGGGGTTTGTTTTGTTCGATTCGTATTAAGTCAGTTCAGGTTCGTGCGAAAAGAAAATTCCGGAAAATCTATTGGAAAAGTCGGAAAATCCATGCGATATTTGACCGTGAATTTTGCACATTTTCAGATAATAACTTTGGAACCATAAGTCACACATCATTTAAATTCACTACGAACTTACTATTTAGTCATGTCCTTCGACAGAGCGAATGGGGCAAGTATTGGACAAGGGGGCGTGGCACCACCCATACAAGCCAAATCTTAATAATGCAATATCTTTGAAATTGTAAGGCGCACAGCATTGAAATTTGGTATAGCGTCGACCCATAGATGAGTGATTCCACTGGTACGATTTGATGGGCGTTGGACAAGGGGCGTGGCACATTTTTTGTGACCCAAATATTTCGCTGAACTTTAAGTTGCACAGCAATGAAACTAAGTATGAACATATCATGTACTCATATCTTTCGACAGACGGAATGTGGCGGGTATTGGACAGGGGGCGTGGCACCACCCATACAAGCCAAATCTTTAATATAGAATATCTTCGAAATTGTAAGGTGCACAGCATTGAAATTTAGTATCCCGTCGTCTTATAGATGAGTCATTCTACTAGAAGGATTTGATGGGCGTTGGACAAGGGGCGTGGCACATTTTTTGTGACCCAAATATTCCGCTGAACTATAGGTCGCACAGCAATGAAACTTAGTACGAACCTACCATTTATTCATATATATCGGCAGAGGGAATGGGGAAAGAATTGGACGAGGGGGCGTGGCACCACCCATACGACCCAGATCTTAATAATGGAATATCTTCCAAATTGTAAGTTGTACAACACTGAAATATAGTACCCCGTCGTCCCATAGATGGGTCATTCTAATGATAAGATTTGATGGGCGTTGGACAAGGGGCGTGGCACATTTTTTGTGACCCAAATATTCCGCTGAACTATACGTCGCACAGCAATGAAATTAAGTACGAACCTGCCATTTTCTCTTTCGACAGAGGGAATGATGAAGGTATTGAACAAGGGGGCGTGGCACTACCCATACAAGCAAAATTTTTAATAGAGAATATCTTCGAAACTGTAAATTGTACAACACTGAAATTTAATACTCCGTCGTCTCATAAATGAGTCATTCTACTGGTAAGATTTTATAAACATTGGACAAGGGGCGTGGCACATTTGTTGTGACCCAAATATTTCGCTGCACTATAAGTCGCTCAGCAATGACACTTAGTACGAACCTACCATTTTCTCCTTCAAAAGAGGGCATTGTGCGGGTATTGAATAAGGGGGCGTGGCCCTGCCAATATAATTTAAATCTGGTTCAAGCGCAATCCATTTCTTTACTGAAACTTAGCAGCAACATTGCTTATTTGAGGGCCTCGATTGCGTTAATCGGTATCTCCCTTCTCTTCCTTTAGTTGGTTTTTTTCGTCAATTTGCATCGCCATAGACTCGCCATCTCGCGTATTTCATTATAAGAAAACAAAACATGTCGTGCGGGACGAAGTTCGCCGGGTCAGCTGGTACATGTATATATTGTACACATACATATATATATATACATACAGATGGAGCGAAAGAAGTTTCACTTCAGTCGTGTGGTCATAAGCACACTCGTTTTTTTTGTGTTGGCGATTGGTTTTGCAACACAGTTCGAGAAAAATGTGACGTCAATATTGAATAGAATGTTTACTGCCATCATGATACAATTGTATCATGTACTGCCATTATCAATCAAATCAAAATTCTCTCAAAAATGAATTGTGACAAATGTTTCCAAAACTTTAGAAAGGAAGATGAAGTTTTAACTGCGCCAAGTGAAATATTTATTTTCCATAAAAATTATCAATCGGTTACAGACTTTGGTAACCTATTAGCTCCTTCGGATTCCCTTATGGAAGCAAGCAAAAAACACATTCTGGTGTTTCACAAAAGTCGGAGCCTGAAAAAAATTGGTATTAAGGCATTGGTATTAATTTTAAAAATTAGGCGTTTACTGTCGTAAAGTTATAGGTAGGAAGAAAGGTAGGAATAAGCTCCAGGAGGAAGGAAGAAAGGGGTAGGAGGAAGGTTGCAACTAGTAACTGGGATTGACCCCATTTATGAAAGCTGAAGACTCCAGCTACGTTTTAAGGGTATTATTTTTTCGATAAACCTATAAATTCATAAGTATTTGACAAGCATTTTATCGATTTTGCAGTAGGCAGCCACTTAATGTCACTCTTGCGCATCGATCTGTTCATGATTGCCGATTAGTAATGGAATTATTGATTTAATTTGATAAAGCTGCAATCTCTAGCTACATTTTAAGGGGTTTTTTATTAAGGAAACCATACGCGTTTGGATTCTGTAAGCATTTTAGTGGTGAGTGGGTATTTTGTAATAGGCAGTTTTTCAATGTTATCCTTTCGCATCGATATGCTCATTATTCCTGAAGGATAATGAAAAGCTAGGGACCAACATAGAAAGCTTAAGACTCTAGCTAAATTTTAAGGGGTCAATTATTAAAATGCACTCATGCATTTGGTGTTGACAAGCATTTTAGTGGTTGCGCACAAGTTGCAATTTGATCAAAGTCACCGTTCCATATCGATTTGCTTTCGCATCTTAGGGTATAGAAGGATGATTGATACAATTATAGAAAGCTTAAGAGTCTAGCTAAATAATAAGGTATAATTTATTAAGATCTGGCTGCGCGTTGAGATTTAACAGCCATAATTCCGATCAATTTTGAACAATTTTAAGTAATCACCATATTGTGAATGCCAACCTTGGCCATTTATTATGTCATGTTGCCGGTGGGATATTTTTGGTATTTACCCCATTGGTGAAAGGTGATATATCCGATTTATGCAAGAATTCTACTCCCGAATGGTTCAGTGATGAATGCTGTGACAGTAAATAGAAAATCCTAGATTTTCTTATTTTAGTTCTTTTACGCAAACATTGTATGTGGTCCATAAAAAAAGGAAGCTCCAAACAACGGAAGTTAAAAATTATTGCGGGTCAATAAAACAGCTCTTCCTTTGTTGTTTTTTTTATTGTTTATGTTTTGCATCGTTTGGAACTTCCTTTTTTTAATTTACTGTCACAGCATTCATCAGGGAATCTGAAGGAGCAAATAGATTATAACAAAAGTCTCTAATCGATTGATAATTTTTATTAAAATTTTTATGGAACATGTTTCACTTAGCGCAGTGAAAACGTCATCATTTCTTAGTTTTTGGAAACAGATGCCACAATTAATTTTTTAATTATTTCATTAATAATTTAATATTTCTTATCTACAAAATATTTTGCGTAATCATTACGTCTGTCTCAGCATGTAATAGGAGTTGATCCATAGAATCCTGTGTATCTTCGAAATTAGTTGCTACATTTGACCGAGTGATATTTGAATTTTCTAGTTTATCTTGGTTAAAAAACTTATTTGTTATACAAAATTTATGTATTGTATGTATTTATGTATTTATTTATTTTGCTTAATTTCATCAGTGATTAAAAAACAGATTTTTGTTCTAAAAAAGACATTTATCATCCATACATTTAACATCTTTCAAATAATTTAAAAAAGTCTTTATAAATTTGTACGACTTTATTTTTATATTTGTACGACATTATTTAATTGTAAAGACGATCTAAAGCAATTATCCGATTGCCCTATTCATGCAATCAAATATTAGGTCTACTTTTTTGATAAATTCTTTAGGAACTTTGTTTATAGCGATCATATAAGTCGCCATGTCAACCATATTTTATTTTCTTTTCTATGATTTTGCGCACACTACAGTCGGCAATGAGTTCAGGAGCAATATGCGACGCCGTGCATGCTTATAGAAGAAGAACAAAAGCCAGCCAGAAAATAGAAATAGTTTTACAATTTCAGCTTTTCGCCAGCGCAACAACAACAACAACAGCACATCGTCTTCATCTCCGAATCATCCCACGCCGCAGCAGAGTGTTAACGCAGACTCGCTGCAGTGAGCGCAACCAAAGAGCGCAACACATAAAACTACGTTCTCGCTTGTAAAGCAACGCTATCACCACATACGTGATCTGTGCGAGCAGAGCGCGGGTTCCAATGTTAGAACCCGCCATACAAAATTTTTGCTTGTATGACATGCGCATTCTGTATGTTTATTTTCTTTGGTACTACGAAATATTCGACCATCGTCGAGCATGGTCGTGTAGTATGTACACTATGATCAATAAGTACCGGGACTGTGTCAAAAAAACAAAATTGTTTTATTCTTCTGGTAAATTTATTTTATCTCCTTCAAAAGAAGTCCCATCTGAAGCAATACACATATGCCAACGCTTAATCCAATCGTCCATGCACTTCTGGTAAGCCGAAGCAGGTATGGCCTTCAGCTCTCGCGTCGCATTTTCTTTTATGACCTCTATGGACTCAAATCCCTTTCCACGAAGCGGTAACTTGAGTCGGGAGAACAGGAAAAAGTCACATGGTGCCATATCTGGAGAATAGGGAGCCTGATCGATGATATTCACACTGTGTTTGTTCAAATAATCACTTGCTTTCGATGATCTTTTTGGACGAAATTCAAGTCTTGAGGAACAAGCCGTGCGGCGACGCGTTTCATGCGCAAAATATCGACAACAATGTGTTGTGCGCTTCCATAAGAGATGTTAAGATCGTTAGAAATCTCTCTGAGGCTCACATGACGATTTTCAAGCACGATTTTCTTCACAATTTCAACATTTTCGTCGGTATTCGATGTTGAAGGACGTCCAGAACGAGGAAAGTCTTCGACCACTTCACGACCACTTTTGAACATTTTATACCACTCGAACGCTCTGGTTCTTGATAGTGCAGACTCCCCAAATGCTTTCTGCAACATCTTAAGCGCATTGGCACAAGAAATTTCGTTCTTAAGACAAAATTTCAAACAAATACGGTGATTAACAAAATTATCCATTGTAAAATGCGACGAAGTACAAAAAGTTGACTGACGCTAACAGCTGTCAAACAAAAACTAATGATGCAATCCCGCTCAAAATTTGACACAGATGTCAGTTAAGGTTTTTACCTGCATCGGGCAACGGCGGAAAATTTAAAATACACAGTCCCGGTACTTATTGTTCATAGTGTACTTGCGTAACCAGTGTTGCCGCTGAAAAAATTTTAAAAAGTCCAAGTCCAAGTGATCCAATTTTTTTATACCATGTATATATATACATTCATTATTTTATCTTTCGAAACTCATTATTTTTATTAAATTTCTAAAAGAGCCATCAAAATTAATTTAGCACAAACAACTTAGGCAATGCCACAAAAAAGCGCGTTAATTCAGAGGTGGCTTTCCATAATTCGATATCGAGTAAATACGTGTATCGAACTATCGTTTTTGCTTTCCGTAACACAAAATGTCGTCGTGTCGTATCGAACGTTCGATACAAACAGCTCGATACCAATTTTGCTCTCGTTTTGCTTTTTCTCCGTCGCAACCGTAACAAAATGTAGGTATGAAATTTGAAATTTTTTGGATTTGGATAAATGTTTTTAATTTTATTAGGGGTCAACAAATTGTATTTAGAATTTAAATACTCTTTACACTGCTGGCGGTCTGTGTTCGAGTTAATCCATTGGCTGCATAAATTTTGTTCCATTGAGGTTAAGGTCTGCCGAAAGATTTTTGACAGAGTGCTGGATCCCATGGCAGATTAGTGTGCGTCTCCCGTTTGCCACTGATAACCTCCACCCGCTAGCATCACTAAAGTGGCGGCTAATCTTTGTGAAGGAGGAATGTATGTACTTCTCATACCATTCCTTAATTGTATGGCATTGAGAACGTACATAAATGCCTCCTTGCTCAAACGGTACCTTTGTTGGAAGCTGTGAAATGGAAATTATACAAAAAAATTTTCTAAAATACTGTTACGAATGCTAGTTCTAGTGGGCTAGTACGTATCTCTGGATTGCGTAATTTGAAAATAAAACACACTTAGTTCCTCAACCGCAGTCAATAAAATAAACCAACAATCACTTTATTTCAAAGGTTTACACTTTACTGTCTTTAATTATTCACTTAATTATTCGCTCAATTACTCCGTGTGGCACCTTCACTAGTCAAAATCAGACTGACTCGCTGCGCCGCACCCGGCTGTCTTTTATACCTGTCCAGCCATCGCGCAGATCGTTCTCGCACATTCCGGAGTGGACTAAAGGTTTCCATGATGATCGCGACCATCATTGCCAGATTGGACTAAAAGTTGCCATCATTGTCGCGGCCGTCGTTGCCAGATTGAATTATAGCACGGCGCGTAGCGACAGGGTTGCTTTGCACAGCGACAAACTGTCTTATCGTTACACTGCCCACCACTTAGACTTGTTCGTCCCGAACAAGTGCCGAGGTTCCGCTGTGATAAGGCGCCAGGCGCTGCAAATTGACTACCTTCAGCTTAGCGCCTTTATTGCTGCAACGTTGAATCCTGTATACCACGTCGTTTATCCTAGTCACGACTTCGTAAGGTCCTTCCCATGACGCTTGAAGTTTCGGAGACAAACCTTTCCTCCGCTGCGGGTTGTAGAGCATTACCAGATCGCCTTCTTGGAACCCTGCTGAGTTGGCCCGTAGATCATATCTGGCTTTCGCCTTATCGCTGACCAGTTTGGTGCGGCTCCTTATAAACTGGTGAATCTCCTCCAGTTCCGCCCGCTTATTGGCCACGTAGTCCGTCTTAGCGCCTCCCGTCGTGCTGACTACCCCGAACTTCAAGTCAGCGGGTAACCGTAATTCTGTGCCGAATACTGCTCGGGCTGGAGTGAGTGATGTCGTGTCGTGCGGGGCTGACCTATACGCCATTAGGAACAAGGGGATATGCGTGTCCCAATCCTTTTGATTCCTGCCTACCACTTTCCGCAGGTATTCCTCTAGTGTCCGGTTAAAGCGTTTCACCATGCCGTCGGACTGTGGGTGCAAAGGGGTGGTACGCGTTTTCTTTATCCCCAGCAGCTCACACACTTCCTTGAATACCGCAGACTCGAAATTCCGGCCTTGATCCGAGTGCAACTCCAACGGAACTCCGAACCTGGCTACCCAGTTGTTTACCAGCTTTTCCGAGATCGTAGTGGCCTCCTGGTTAGGAATAGGGTACACTTCGGGCCATTTGCTGAAGTAATCCATTACCACCAGCACATATTTGTTGCCTTGAGTGCTAGTTGGGAATGGGCCGGCGACGTCCATAGCAATCCGTTCGAAGGGCGCTCCCACGTTGTACTGCTGCATGCGGCCTCGAGATCTTCTTGTCGGCCCTTTCGCGGCTGAACATCGGTCGCAGCTCTTAATCCACTCTGCTACAGACTCCTGACATCCTACCCAGTAGAATCGTCTTTTTATTTTGGCGACGGTTTTGGTGATGCCTAGGTGCCCTCCACTGGAGTCGTTATGGTATGCCTGGATGACCTCGTTGATTCTGCATTTCGGCACTACCATTAGGGAGTTGCTGGTCCGTCCATCCGCGCTCTCCCATTCGCGGTACAGGCATCCTTCCTTCAGCCGCAGACTTTTCCACTGTGCCCAGTAAGCCTTGGCGATCGGGCTTTCACCGGCCATCTCCTGCCAGTCTGGACGTGCGCCTTGCTTTTTGCCTTCGAAGATTTTTGCAAGATCCGCATCCTCACGCTGGTCCTTTTGTAGCCTCTCCGCAGACCACTCTTCCTCTGGCATAACGCTCACCAACCGGACGTCCACTATCTGTTCTTTGCTTTCGGCTCGCGAGCACGCCCTGCATTCGACTTTGCACGGACGGCGTGATAAGGCATCGGCATTGCCATGGCTACTGCCCTTCCGATGCTCTATCGTGTAGTCGTAGCTCTGCAGTCGCTCGATCCACCGCGCCAATTGGCCTTCAGGATCCTTAAAGTTCAGGAGCCATCTCAATGCCGCATGATCTGTGCGCAGGCGAAACCTTTGTCCATACAGATATTTGTGGAAGTGTTTTACGCAGTCCAATACCGCCAGCAGTTCTCTCCGCGTCACACAGTAGTTGCGTTCCGGTTTCGACAGAATCCTACTGTAGTATGCTATCACTTGTTCTTGGCCGTCTATTATCTGTGATAGCACACCGCCAATACTATGCCCGCTCGCATCCGTATCCAGCACAAACATCTCTCCAGGCACGGGGAAGGCCAGAATTGGAGCAGTGCATAGTTTTTCCTTCAGACGTGCAAAAGCCTGCTCCTGCTCTTCGTTCCACTCGAAAGCTTGGCTCATTTTCGTCAGTTTGTGCAAGCTGCTGGCTATGTTCGCGAATCCCGGAACAAATCGGCGGTAGTATGTGCACAGGCCCAGGAAACTGCGGAGTTCGCGTAGATTGCGTGGCCGGGGCCACTCCTTCACCGCCGTGATTTTGCCTTCATCCGTATGGACTCCGAGGGCGGAAACCGTATGACCCAGATACTTGACCTCTTTTTGGAACAGCGAGCACTTCTTTGGGTTGAGTTTAAGCCCGGCTTTTTGTATCCGCTCGAATACCTCCTTTAGCTTTCCCAGGTGGTCGTCGAAGCTTTTACCCATCACGATTATGTCGTCGAGGTACACCAGGCACGTCCGCCAATGCAGCCCCTTTAGCACGCGTTCCATTAGCCGCTCGAATGTTGCTGGTGCGTTGCAGAGTCCAAACGGCATGACGGTGAACTGCCACAAACCATCGCCAACACTGAAAGCCGTTTTCTCCTTGTCCTTGTCTGCAAGCTCTACCTGCCAATAGCCGCTGCGTAAGTCGAGCGTGGAGAACCACTGCGTGCCTGACAGTGTGTCCAGGGTGTCATCGATCCGAGGTAGTGGATAACTGTCCTTCTTGGTCACATCATTGAGTTTCCGATAGTCCACACAAAACCGGGTACTGCCATCCTTTTTCTTTACTAGCACGACCGGCGAGCACCAGGGGCCCGAAGAAGGCTCTATGACCTTTTCTTTCCGCATGTTTTCGATCAAATTTGTGACCTCTTCCCTCTTGGCCAGAGGAACTCGTCTTGGTGGTTGGCGGATCGGTTTTGCGCTTCCGGTGTCGATGTTGTGCTTCACTATGGCTGTTCTTCCGCCTGCTTCTGCCGCAAATATTGACCCATAGTGCTGCAGGAGTGACCTCGCCTTCTGTTTCTGATTGGCCGTCAATTCGCTGCTCCACTGGTTCTCCTGCGGTATGACGTCCATGTTAAAACCGCTCTTCTTATTTCCTCCGGGTGGGCTACTCTCGCAATTGACCACTGCTACGGCTTCCCTACACTCGCCAATTACCTCATCTTTCCCGACATATCTGGGTGCATTCAGGGGGTTCAGTATTCTGACTGGTATTCTGCCATTCTTAGGTTCCACTAATGTACGTCCGATGATGATGTTGTCGTGTCCTTGATTCGGTGCTTCTACGACCCACAGCCGACTTGTCCCATCGTCCTCGTCCACCTTTGCCCACACAACCGCCTCGGAATTCGCTGGTATCCTCCGGAGTTGACACGAGACAACTTTCCTTACCGCCACGCTTCGCTCATAGCCGGTGTGCAGGGGGAATTCAACATTGGCATACCTCAGCACATTTTCTTTCAGGTCCAGCGTAAAACCGTGCCTAATCATGAAATCCACGCCGATAATCACGTCGTCCATTATATCCGCGACGATGAACTCATGCTCCAGGCTGCTGGTGCCGATAGCAATTGTTTTTGTTACTTTCCCTCTTACCAGCGCACGCTCGCCAGTCGCAGTCCTCAGCTGTATGCCATGCAGTGGTTCCCAGTTCTTCAGAAGCTTCCTTTTTATGATCGAATATGACGCTCCAGTATCCAGTGTCAACACGAACAACTTTCCATCTATCTTTCCCTCAATCGTCAAGCTGCTGGGTTGTCGTTTCAACTGCGAGACAAGGACGGTGGGGCAGCAGGTTGTGGGGATCAGCTCACGCCCCTTTGGGCTGACCCTTTTTAGTTTAACGGCTCCTCGTCCTCAGCCCCGCGCTTGTTGGCTGAGCCTCGATTGTCAGCATTCCTCGCTTCAGGCGATTGCGATCGAGAACGGGAACGCCTCTTTCGTTGGCGGCAGTCTCGTGATATGTGACCCTGCTTGCCACATACCCAGCAAACAACTTTAGTGGAGACCACCCGTGGCCTGCCCGGTGTCTCAGAGCTTATGGCCTGGATCGGAATGTCGCTGTCTGGCTGGATTTGGCGTATCCTTGCAGGTGCATACCGAGTGGCCCCGATCCATGTCACCTCATATGTCATCGCGCTGGTCACCGTCTCCTTAAATGTCGGCTTGCCCATCATCAACGCACTGCGACGTGTTTCCGGATCATGAAGACCTTCAATAAACGCCTCGATCTTCATCCTCTCGAGATCCTCAGCGCCGAATTTTGGGTAGCACAACTGTGCGAGCCGCTCAATGTCTGCTGCATATGTCTGCAGCGCCTCGTTGGCTCTTTGCCTGCGGTTCTTCAGCTCACAGTAGTACAGCGTTCTGTTGTGCTCGTCGCTGTACTTCGCTGCCAACGCCCTTATGACGGTCTCGTACTCACTTCTTAAACATTCTGGAACTGATTTTATTACCTCAGCCGCAGCACCTTTTAGAGCCAGCGCCAATCTTCGACCTTTCCTTACATCGGTCCACTGATTTTCCAGAGCAGCCAGGTCGAATTGTAGCTTGAATGTATCGAACGGCGTAGTCCCATCATAAGTAGGCACTTCTGCTCGGGTGGCAACACTTTCCGGAACCGGCGGCAACCATTCTCGCGGCTGTACCTCCCTAAGCCGCTCGTCCATTTTTCTGTTCATCGAGTCCTCCAGACTATCAACTCGTTTGTTCAGGGAATCATCAAGATCGTCGACTCGTTTATCCAAGTGTTCCACTCGAGTTCCCAGGTGCTCCACCTTCACATTTAGCTGGTTGGCGATTTCTTCCACTTTCTGCTCCCAGCGCGCAGAATTTTCCTGAAGCTTGTTTTCCATTCGCTCTGCCATTTCCCGATTCGTAGTTTCCAATTTTGCTGCCATCTGCGCCGACATTTCACGATTTTCACGACTGACATTCTCAATTTTCGCAGAAGTTTCCTGAAACATGCCTCTCATTGCAACTATTAGCTGGCCTATGTCCATTGCTTGTGGTGGCGCAGCCGCTGTACTTTGCATTGACGCACCCACAGGCGATTCCTCCACTTTGGCCGACGCCTCTTGTTCCTGCGTTCCGAACTCGTGTGCAGCCCAATCGATGCCTCGCGATTCACACGCCTCTTGCAAGCGCAGCTGCAACTCCACTTTCCCGCCAGCAGTCGGCAAATTCCAGGCAGCCAGCTCTTTCTTCAGCTGGTCCACCTTCAGCAGCTCGAGTTTAACCATGTCCGTGCTTTTATAATTTTATTTATTTAGTTTTTTTTTATTGTTTTGTTTATCTTCAATTTTCCACAATCCCACTTCTGACACCAAATGTTACGAATGCTAGTTCTAGTGGGCTAGTACGTATCTCTGGATTGCGTAATTTGAAAATAAAACACACTTAGTTCCTCAACCGCAGTCAATAAAATAAACCAACAATCACTTTATTTCACAGGTTTACACTTTACTGTCTTTAATTATTCACTTAATTATTCGCTCAATTACTCCGTGTGGCACCTTCACTAGTCAAAATCAGACTGACTCGCTGCGCCGCACCCGGCTGTCTTTTATACCTGTCCGGCCATCGCGCAGATCGTTCTCGCACATTCCGGAGTGGACTAAAGGTTTCCATGATGATCGCGACCATCATTGCCAGATTGGACTAAAAGTTGCCATCATTGTCGCGGCCGTCGTTGCCAGATTGAATTATAGCACGGCGCGTAGCGACAGGGTTGCTTTGCACAGCGACAAACTGTCTTATCGTTACAATACCAATTTAACTTTAACTCTTAATCTTCGTCTATTGATTGGAGTTTCACGACGAAACTCCTCCAAAAACAATAAATACCGCCAATTGTACATTTTTATTCCCGAAATTTTTAAATTTGTTTATTTTCACTTGTCAAATTTTCTTCGTTTTGTTTACTTCCCGCTGCTTCTGACAGCTCCAAAGTACTTTCCACACACTTCCCAAAAAATGAAAACGAGAGTTCTCATATCGAGTTACGAATCGATGTGTCGAGCCAACGATGGTCGAGTATCGAATTACGGAAAGCCACCCCAGATTAATTTTGTACATTTTTGCGGAAAAACTTTGACATAATAAAAGGGTTGAAAGTAGTTTAAATGTTGCCAGAGGTGTAATTTTTAAGTACTTAAGTTTTACCTTTGAAAAGTGAATACTAAAAGGAAGGCATATTTTGAGTATTTTTAAACACGCAAAAATAAAAAAAATTAACTTTACGAAACAACTTTCAAAATGTACATATAAACTTTTTGATCAAGAAAAAGGGGCAAAAGTCGCATGATTTTGAAGAAAAGTGTCAAAATAAGCCTATTTTTAAAAAGTCGGTGTCAGGTGGCATCGGTATCCAGAAAGGGTCAATTTGACACTTTAGTCGCACAACGGCAACACTGTGCTTAACTGTTAGCGAGTTCCGGGCAGCAGCCAAAGTTCTCTTCAGGCGCTTCTGCTTTGCACGCGACTTCTCGAGTTGCCCAATCTAAGAGACAAAAGATCGAATAGATTCTCTGAAAATTTAGAGCATGCTCTACTTCGCGCTCCGATGTTATTTATACGGACCATTGTATTGTAAAATAAGATAATGTATTTCAGAGTTCAACGAATGTTTTTTATAGTTTGTTTCTTTGTACGCAGATTCTTATAAAATAAGTATAAGGAATTAATTTTAAGTATATCATTTTTTGTTGTTGTTGTTTTCTCCCTTTACGTATATCCGGATAAACGAATTACTTTACATATTATATAAAAAAATTTAATACTAATGCCTAATATCTTAATATCAACAGATGAATAGTGATATATCTGCTTATACATACGAACGAACTCTAATGATGGAGCAACGAAACCAAATGCTAAGAGAACTGCGATTGAATAAAAAGGAAAATTCCAAAATTGTGAGTATATTTGAAGCTTAGTAAAAAAGATGTTTCGGAGATTAGAGCAATAAAAGATATTTACATATTATTTGATTTTTTTAAAAAGGTACAAACATTAGTGGATTTTAAGGAAAACACCGGGGAGGATAAGTTACCTTTGGTAAAGACTAAAACGATTTAAAAAGGATTTAAAATTAAACATCTTTTGAAATGTTTGCATCATATTTTAATTTTGCCTCATTCAAGCCAAACTACGCATTTTATAATTTCCATTTGAACATACAAACTCCATCAAGCAGGATACTTTCAATCATAATTTTTATTGGAAGTTGAACTGATTAACGGAGGGGTTTAAAGAAGTTTGACATACAAACAAGTTTCACTACTTCTTTTGCTCAAACTACGGTTTTTTGAGCAGCTAATGAACTTAAAGTATGTGCACGAAAAAACTGGTCGCACGGAAATTCGGCCACCGCGAACAATTATAACGGTAAATTAAAAATTTAAAAACAAGAGATGCTTACTTTTTTGTCGAAGTTATTGCATCACCCTTTTTGCACCAAATTGATAAGTGTCAATTTAGCTAGCAATGAAGGAACACAATCGTGAGTTAACCTTCTGCCTGTCCCTTGGGGCTTATTTGACCCCAGGCGGAATTGAAAAGACGATTGAGCGGTTTTGTGCGCTCTTCTACTTGTGTTATTAAGTGTTAATCGCGCTTACAACCCAATAACAAATCGAGAAAAAACACTTTTCGGGGCTTTCCCCTTTACTTTTGTGATTTATGTGTAACATTTCTTCATGTTTTGTCAGTGAATTATATAACCTTTTGGTTGGGGTCATCCTGACCCCAAAGGACAGCGAACGCAATTTTGAGGGACAGGCAGAAGGCTAGTTTTGCGCAAAATGCTTTTAAATCCAGGCATGTCTCATAACTAGGTATCGGATTTATATGCACACAAAATATGCACGAAATATGCAAAATATATGCAAAACATATGCACTCCAGCCAGGTCGAACCGCTGAAGCTACAAACATAAAATTTTCAGTGTAGGTACATCTTGAAAAATGAACATTCGTTAATAAGGGATTTTTTGAAATTCTGGGTCTAAAAGGTCAAAACAAGGGTTAAGGTGTTGTATGAAGAAATGCATTTTAATGAGCCTATTAATTTCATATTTGGTAAAAACACTTCAAATAAAAAATAATTCGACATGTATTTTTAAATTTTTCGAAAATCAAAACTTAACGGGGTCAACCAAGGGCTAAGGGTTCGTATACGGAAACACTACGAAAAAAACATGAACCGATAGGCCTATTGACTTAAAAATTGGTAAAAACATTAGAAATCAAAAATAATTAAACACATATTTTTTACCTCTGTCAAAATCTAAATTTAACGACGTTAACTGTTTGTATTGGGAAACACAATTCCTTGGCCCGTTCTTCACTTCAAATTTGGTAAAAGTACTTCAAATGGGAAATAATCAAACACGTGTTTCTCAGTTTTTTAAAATCGAAGTCAAACAGGGTAAAATAAGGTTAAAAGTTTGTGTGGATAAGCATGATTTAATGGGATTTTTGTCTTCGAACTTGGTTAAAGTGCACCAAATGATAAATAAAACCAAACGTGTTTTTTATTTTTTCGAAAATCGAAATCTGACGGGGTTGAGGATTGGTTAAGAGTTTGTATAGGGAAACATGATTTAAGGGGTCAAATTACTTAAAATATGACGAAAGCCCTTTAACCCTTTCGGGACTACTGGGATAATACAAATTTTTAATGCCTCTCAAAACAATTATTTAAATCTTACGGCCAATGTAAAATATTTTTTTCGATTTCGGTGTTCCCGTATAAAAGGATGCTGTCAGAATTTGTGAGCATCCAATAAAATTTTCTAATCCCAACTTTCATAGCATGAAAATATTTCTACTGAGAGTATTTTGGATTTAAAAATGAAACTCCGTCCCGAAAGGGTTAAATAAGATATAGTTAGACAATTATTTTCTCGTACGAATCTGACTATGTCAACGAAGGATTAACACTATTAGTATAAACAGAATCAAATCGTCGGCCGATTTTTACGCACCGAACGTACGCTGTCAAAATTAAAACACACAGCAGTGCATGTGATTGCCCACAACGACGACGACTGCGATATTCGGCCGACGATCGGTCGTCCGACGATAGAACAAATTCTAATTTTGTCGCAGTCGTCGTGCGAACCAATCAGCTGTGCAGCTGTCAGAGGTGAAAATCGAAAATATAAACAAACGAAAAATTTTGCAAAAATTTTGTGATTTGTTCTACTTTAAGGTTGCAAAGTTGTAAGTGCTTCAAATTTTAATAAAAAATTGCGCCAAATAATCAATTTTGTCTTTCCCTTTCGTATGTTTTACAAAATAGACAAGACGGAGCTGCTAATTGAGGAAGTTAGTAAGAAGAAAGTGTGAAAGAAGAAGTGTGTTCGCCGTGTTTGCAGGAATAATTTGGATGCGAATTTCACACCCATTCTGTTTCACTGTACGTATTTTCACGACGACTGACGCGCTGCGTCATTTTTCGGTGCGTATAAATTCGGCCGACGATTTGGTTCTGTTTATACCTTATGCCGTCCGGCGACACCACAGTGTCGTCGTGAGCAAACTAGCGGCCAACAGCCGGCGACACCACAGTGGGGTCGCGACGCGCGAATTATACAAAACAAACAAATTTTATATTTAGTTACGTATGTATATCTTCGAAATTTCATGAAATTAGGGAAACAAGGTTGAGAACTTATGAGAACTAACGATGAGATTGTGATGTGATGTGAGGGTGGGCAGGAAGGCTACAAGCCTTCCATAGCACTCAGTCCATTTCGGACCATTACACAGTGATTCGACTCCATTGCATTGTACTATACCCATGGGGGATTTTTTTTAAATATATTTTATATTCCCATGGGGGATAGGGAAGGAAAATGAGGGTAATATATCATATTTCACCCGTTTTTTTAAATGCGTATGCAACACTGTCTTTCCAACATATGTTACAGCACACATTTCAAGCGGATGGGGAAAGGGAGGGGGAGGGGACCTACAGTTTAACGCCGAATCCGTACGGCGATTGGCAGTTTTTCGTTCACACTTGGAGATTTTGCCATTGCTTGCCAAGAGCGCACTTGTTCGATTCTTGTGATACTCATCTGCTTCATGTGGATAGCGATAGAAGTAGATGAGTTTTTGACCAGCCCGAGCCAGGAATCGAACCTGGGGCCTTTGGTATGAGAAGCCAGCGCGCTACCCGCTGGACTATCGAGGCCGACAAAAAAAACGATGAGATTAGTAAAACTTAACAATTCATAATCTCCCGATAATGTCAAAAACGGCCGGCAACAAGCCAAGTAATCCGTATTAGCGCTGCCGGCGCCAAGCGAATAAATATTTACAAGACGAAGACAAAGCCGCGGGCCCTGCTAGTTGTGGAATGAAAATTTTTTAAATAAAAATATGAAATTCTTCCGTGCAAAGCCGGGGATCACTGGTAGTATTTCTTATATTCCAGGAATTTAGTGAAATTTGGGAAGTTCAAAAAAATGTAAAAAAACATTCTGTTTTAAATACTTATAATTCATTTCTTAACGTGAAGTCCACAAAACAAAACCTTAACTCAAATCAGGGGCGTAGCCAGAACTTGGTGATGGGGGGGGGGGGAGGTTTAAAAATTGTTGTTTGCCAGTTTAGTATTACATGTTTTTTAAAGTAAAGTGCACTTTTCAAATAAGGCATTTTGTTGTGGCTTATTCGACTTAATGCATTAAAAATTAAATTTTTTCCCTGATTTTTAGTAAAAATTTCATGAAATTTGGTGGACTGAAAGCGAAATTATTGCATCTGAAGTGTATGTTTGTTTGTGTCATCGTACAAAAATGTGCATCGAACAAAGATCCAATATTAACTATTGTTTTAAAACTGTTTAAACTTTAACCGAAGCATTTAAATTGATGATCCAAGTTTATGGTGATTTTTGTTTATACCGTGGTGGAGTTCATATGTGGTAAAAGCGATTTAAAAACGATTGTCAGAACATAAATGATGACCAACGTGTTAGCCAACTGAATCCGCGATCACCGTAGATTCCATCAAAACTGGGCGGTAATTCATAAAAGATAAGCCAAAATCTTCATTGAAATTTTTGAAATTGGATTTAATCTTCGCTTTGCTTATACCCACCCGGGTGATCTTTTTAATATTCATGTTTAATATCTGCACAAATTTGAAGGTAATTTTCAATAACATGAAAAAATATTTTTTTTGAAATTTTGATCATGTTTAAACTTGAATTTTGTCATTTTTTATACAAATGTACCTGGGTGATCCCAGGCGCTTTCGCTACCAGGCGCTTTCGCTACCATTTTGATTAAAACTCACGATAAATTTTTTTTTGCGTACCTCATTATGTGTTCAATAAACCCTCTGGAAAGAAATCTTCTAATATTTTCCATAGTCTCAAAATAAATCATTAAAGTTAGGCCTTTTTTCGAAATACGAACTATCACCAGAGGAAGATACTAAATACTGAAGTATGAAAAAAATTTATAAATTATTATATATTTATTGTGAGTTTTACTCAAAATAGCGGCGGAAGTGCTTGGGATCAGCTTTAGTAAGGCGAAGGTTAAGCATAGAATAAATTTATCGCATTTTAACTGAACATTTGACTATCGACGGATGCCATCCCATCTATTGACACTTGTTTTGACTGTTTTTTTGTTTACTAAAAGTCGAATTTTAACCATCAACCACTCCTCGTTTTCACCTGATGTGGCACCGTGCGAATTTCACCTTTTCAAAGAATGCATTTGCCGATGAAAAAAGCGTTTTGAGAACGTATAAACCATCCAAAAGGCTTGCACCGACATCCTGAAGGACATTCCGGTCGACGAACTAAACTACTCTTTAGACATGTTTTTAGAACATGCAAATCGCTGTATTAAGCCTAAACGTGACTATTGAAAAAACAAATTAGTTTCGGAAAAAAGGGTTTTGTTAATATTCTTTTAAATATTTAAAGATGAAAAGACCTTTTTGCTAATGTGGGAACGTACATACGATGCATAGTGATTGAAAATGTTGACAAATTATAGGCTATGGGGGGGGGTTCTGACACCCTAAACCCCTCCCTTGGCTACGCCCCTGACTCAAATAATAACAAAACTTAAAATGAAATGTAAAAAATTAAATACTTATTACAGTAAATAACTAAAATTTGGTCCAAGTTTTCTACGGTCAACATATGCCATGCCTATGCCGTACACCAGCTCGTGGAGTACGAAAACGTTCATTATTCTTGTATGCTGGGCATTGCTGACCCCAAAAAATAGCTTAAGTAGTGAGCCAAACTACAACACCCTCAATAATGATCGTAAGAACATCATTCTCGGAATAACAAAAGTCTGGGCTTGTCCAAATTGACCCCCCTCCCAACCCCTTTACACACAGGAGCACATCAACCTCACTCTTGTTCGTTTGCATAGAAGAACATACGTCTATATGAATATGTTTATATACATACTTATGCCAAATACGGCAAAAAATGAAAAAAAAACATGCCAAAATATGCAACAAGTATGCAAAATATGCAAAAAAAATATACAAAAAATATGCGAAAAATATGCAAAATATGCAAAAAATATTCAAAATATGCAAACATATGCAAATATGCAGTGCATATGTTAGCTCATTTTTTATTTTTCAATAAAAATAGTTTCTGACTGTCCCGTTCAAATCCGAAGCTCCAAAAAAATATGCACTTGCATATAATTCCGATCCCTATTCATATCGATATCGCCAAAGAACTAAAAATTGCAAAATCATCAGCAGTTTTTGTATCGGGTGATTTTTTAAGAGCCTTCGGATTTGATTTAGATAAAACACACAAGATTTAGAGAAATGTATGAAATATTTATTTGAGTCGATGGAACGATCTATAATATACTTTAGATTCATTACTGAGATTTGAAATTTTGCAGACAGATTCGTCTGATGTCAAACTTTTATTCTCGATCAAACAAAAATTTTCGAAAAAATGGCGCTTACGATAATCTGGCGACCATGGCTCGATATAATTCAATGTTTAAAGATGATTTCATGTAAATGTACGCTGGGCCCAATTTTGGCATACTCTCTCCAACATATCGGTCGGTATCTCACGAATAAATTCTTTAATATTGGCTTCCAGTGCGTCAACCGTTGCGGGCTTGTCGCTATAGACATGAGCCTTAACATAGCCCCACAAAAATAGTCTAAAGGCGTTAAATCGCACGATCTAGGCGGCCAATTCACCGGCCCCAAACGTGAAATAAACTGTTCACCGAACTCGCCTCTCAATTGGGCCATTGTTTCGCGTGCTGTGTGACATGTGGCACCGCCGAAGGCCGCACTTTGCGGCCAAAACTCGAAAACTTTAACGATCGACCTGAAATCTTGTACTCGGGGGTTTTTGGGGTCGCTGATTACGAATCCATTGTCAGAATTACGAAATTCAAGATGGCGGGTCCAATATAGCATCATATCGCCACACCTAATACAGCCAAAAATGGAGAAATTAAAAAAACGATCTGTATGTATACATTGTAGAATGTAAAATATATATTTTTGTTTATTGTAAATAAAAGTTGATTATAAAATAGGGATTTTGTAAATTCACAACATTTAGTTACAAGAATAAATATTTTAAAAATTATATTCCGAAATATTTTGTGCTAATGCTTTGAAGAAAAAATTGTAATCGAAGAAAATTCGTGGTTTGAGTTTTTATGTTATAAGGAAAGAAATATTTTTGAATATTGTTATAACAATCTTTATTTCTATTGAGCATAAAAATATACAAAAAAAATTTTTAATTACAAATAATTGGTAGGTCAATTATGTTATAATAAAAAATTGGTTTCGTAGGAATCCACATCTACGTCTGCTTCTGACTCTGAGGCAGAGGAACTGTTCAAACTTTCCGGCTCTTTTTCTTCGTCATGTACAGATGGAGCTGATAATAAATCGATTGTATCAGGTGATAAAGACTTAAGTGGTTTTACTGGTAATTTTCGGCAAGTAGAAATGTAAGGATCGGATGAAATCAGAAATCTTTTGAAAACGTCCTCCATCGTTTTTTGCCGATAGTTTTTTCTTGCATAAGCAACGCGGTAAATGTTAAAAAATTTATGACATGCCTCTTGGGCATCCTCGGACATTTGGCCTATAGGTAGTATTGATTGTTTAACGATGTCTGGGCCGTGAATTAGAAGTTTATGCACTAAGGTAGGCATGTAATACCAATCATATGCATGTACGATCCTTTCAGCTAATTCATTGCAATACTGCCTAAATTTGTTCACATCGATTTCATATCCACATGAAATTGCTTGTAATATGACGTAAAACCGATAAATAATATCTTGATCGATTCCAATAATTTGAGCAGATTTCCCATGATGTTCGAAAAATAATCGTGCTGTGTTGCCATCGTTCGAAGTTCCACTACCTTGTTTTGGTTTGTCAACGTTCAAACCCAATTGGTTTTTAAATGCCACTTGGATTGCTGTTTTTCTTTTTTCAACTGATTCTTTTTCCCTTGTTGATCGAGCTTGCCATTTTTTGATTTCCAATTTATAGGATAAATGTAATAAAAATTCGAAGCAACGAATCCAACAATGTAGAGACGATAAGCCGAATTTTAAATTGTCGGAACAAACTTCTTTTTGCAACATCTTTTCTATATTGTTGAACTCCTTAGATGTACAATCAGTCAACGAGTTAAAAACTTTTGTGTCTATCATTGTTAACGTTAAATGATAACGTACACACACAGGTTTTCCGCAAACCGCGGTAACAAACGGAATTAAATTATTTACCTGCTGTTCTACATTATTGATTGATTCTTTTATCAGATTTACTGTTTCCTTTGCACATTCTATCTTGATAGGCCGACAATATCTAGGCGATGACGGCCTTGGATTCTTCCAGACAACAGTGGTTTCCGTATTTGTAGTGTTTTTACACACAAGTTGCAAAGGGACGCAAGACGTAAAAAAAATGCTCTCGTCACTGGCACTGTTTTCATCAAGCTTATGCTTGTATTCACTATGTCCTGAACTTCCATCGCAACCCCACTTTACAATTAAAGTTAAATTTTGAAGTTGTTCTTCCGATAAAGATTTAAGAACTTCCGTTTGACAGAGTATAATACGATCAATCGTGTGATCCAAAAGAGGTTGTAATTTCACTTCAGCTACACTGTCTGTAAAAGATAGACCTGATGTAGGGTAACACTGAACTTTGGCTTTTTGTATTTGTTTATACGATGGGAGCATCTTGGATTGTTTTTTGTAAATGTGCATTGCGCAACTTTTGATACTGACCCTGCGATAATCCAATTTCAACGAATAAAGACAATGCTTCGTCATTTGAAAAAGGTAAATTTGTATCTGACGATTCAATAGATCTTCTGTATTTTAAAGCCTTCGTAGGACTTCCTTCTGCAATGTCACGAATGACTTTGACAAAATCCGTTTTACCTTCTGACCGCAATTTGCTAGTTGTAGAATGTAGTAGCACTTCAGTGGACACCGATGCTCTTAATTCCTCAGTTTTCCTACGTTTAGTTTTGTCAGATGACTCAGAAAAACTGCGTGTTGGTCTACCGGATACAGTTGGTTTTTCTTTTTCATCTTTTTTTTAGTTTGTTTGTTTTTCTTTAATTCAACCTTTTGATGCAGCCAATCATTATTTCTTTTTAAAAAGACGCTTTCAGTTCTATTGCTTGCACTCCATCTTGCTTTTACCTTCAATACTAAATCATATATTTCCTTTTTCTCTTCGTCTGATAAAAAATACTCGGACCCTGTACTTTCGGTCAAATATTCTTTAATTTTTTCGGAAATTTGCGTAACGTCATCCATTAAAATGTTTTTAACTAAATAGTAAAATTTTAGTCTTGTAAAGTGGTCTTCAGTGGGAGTACTGCAACCTGAAATACCTTCCGGCCTTCCTATTGCCGCCTTTGATGTCGATGGTTGGTCATCGCTTATGCTACATGCATCTCCTGCATCGAAGTAAGTTGTTTTTTCCAACCATACCTCATTATTCTGGACAAAATTTAATTTAGTACGGTTTGCCGCGATCCATTTCAACTTTGTAGTACGATAAGTCCTGGATATCTTCTCTTTAGTCGTAGATATGTTGGCTGCAGGCAAACTTCCTTCGACGTAACCAATTTCTTTAGTGACAGCCAGAACAAACTTCTCCTTTGTCTTCGAAATAGTAAATATTTCAAACAGCTTCGAATTTTCCAAAAACATCTTTGTGCTTCTTCTTCGGTTTAGTTGCAGTGGCGGAGTTGAAGTGATGTTCAAATTAAATTCGAAACTAACTTCACTTACTCCAAACTCCTTTATTTATAAGTAGGATTTGCATATGCATTCAAATAGCAGGTACTAAGCTTCCAGTACTAGCAGGTACCTAAACAGTTTAAGCGACAGTTAAGCAAAAGAGCTGAGTTAAGTACTTACATGCTTTCAAAGTGAATGCAGCACCAAACCGCAATGACAATCAAAATGTTTTGGCGAAACAACGTGCTAGAAAATTACACAACAAGTTTATATGTTATGTTATGTTTATAGGTTTCCTTTCATTAAGCTTCATAAGGACTAGTGTCCGACCGAAACAACTTTTTTGGGCCGAAACTGAACCTTTCTAGTTCAAATAAAAATCACCATATCAAGCATTTTTTTCAACAAACAAACAAACCTGATATAAATAAATAAATACTTATTAATAAAAACAATTCATTCATTTTTTAAAAACATAAACATAAAAAAATCACACTTTCGTACCTTACTCGCTAGTATTCAAAATGAAATAATTTAATATTATATGCTAAAAAAGCATCTAAATTACTCCTCCTTTCAGTATACATATATCTGCTCGACTGCACTAACTAGCGTTTCACTCGCTACACAATAAAATGTAAAAAATATTCTAGAAAGTTTCGGTTTCGGCCGTTCGGGCATTTTTTGGCCGAAACTGAAACCGAAATCACTTTTTTGGGCCGAAAAAGAAACCGAATATTCGGTCGGACACTAATAAGGACCCAGTTCTCTTTTGGCCCGATTTGGCGACTTGTCATTACGGCAAAATGGTATCAAAATGGTACCAAAATAATAGGGTCGCTGTTGTTCCCAAAGAGGCGAATCCTTCGAAATACCCAGAGCTCAGGCCAATTGAGACTTACTGGTCTATTACACAGTGCAACACTAAAAAAAGGGACAAGGTCAAACATGTCTCATTCGATAGAGGACCTAAAGGATTTTTCCCGGGATGTTCCAGTTTTTTTTAAATGCAGTTTAAAGATGGCGGCTTAGTGCCCATTACTGAAACTTTTAAAACATCATATCTCTTGACTCAAATGTCAGAAAGGAATAATTTGTACGTCAAATGAAAGCTAATGATATGAAGTCGAAGAAACAATATCCTTTTTTGAAAAATTTTATGAAAAAGGACATAAAGGACATCAACTAAATGTTTATCCTTGAATATCCTGAAAACCGTGAGAGCTAAATTTATATAAGTGACTTCTGGTAAAAAAGCATTCAAACATCTATACTGCTTATAAATTTAATGTAAATCACTTTTACAGTTAAGACTCTACAACGATTAAAAAAATGTGCTTTGCTACATTCGATGTTTTTAGTAAGCAGCTACGAGAAATTCTGTACAAAAACACATGAATGTAGCCGTGTATAATTTTCGAAACGCTGTAGTGGCTTAAAAGTGAAAGTGATTCAAATGAAATTAATATGCAGTATAGATCTTTGAATGCTTTTTTACCAGAAGTCACTTACTACTGTGTACAAAGAATACCCGGAATTCGATTTCTTCGATTATCGTGGTGTTGTGCATTATGAGTTCCTTCCGCCGGGCCAAACTGTCAACAAGGAATATTACTTGAGCGTTATGCGTCGTTTGCGTGAAGCTATTCGCAAAAAGAGGCCGGATTTATGGAGAGACAACTCTTGGTTTTTGCATCACGATAATGCACCATCTCACACGGCATTGGTTCTTCGTGAGCATTTCGCCAACTCATATCGTTCCACAGCCACCGTATCCGCCTGATTTAGCTCCTTGTGACTTCTGGCTATTCTCCAAACTCAAAAGACCACTTCGAGGACACCGTTTTGAATCGATTGAAGAGATTCAACGTGAATCGCCGCGCGCATTGAAGGCCATACCTGAAGGTGACTATTTGAGGTCCTTCGTATCTTTTTTCATACAATTTTTCAAAAAAGGATATTGTTTCTTCGACTTCATATCATTATCTTTCATTTGACGTAAAAATTATTCCTTTCTGACATTTGAGTCAAGAGATATGATGTTTTAAAAGTTTCAGTAAGGGGTACTAAGCCGCCATCTTTAAACTGCATTTAAAAAAAAACTCGAACATCCCGGAAAAAATCCCTTGGTACTTTCTTACCTACTGAGGTCCTCTATCGAATGAGATATGTTTGACCTTTTCCCTCGAAATTTTTTTTGAATTTGTTGCACTGTGTTATCAAAGCATAACTTCTTAAAACTCAACAAGATGTGAAAATTAAAAGCAATTTAAAGATAAATGGCGAAACGTAACCAAGGACTTCAGCAAGGAATCTGTGCAAGCACTTATGAAGGAGGTTGAGCAAAAATTACGACTTTTCGCTTATAAAAACAAATTGATAATATTTTAAAAATTCGTGTAAACCTGTTGTTACAAAAATGACTTCTCTAAGTTCGTTTTGGATTGTGCTTGAAAAATAAAACCACTTCAATTATTCAGCGCAAACGCAGTCAAAAACCAACAATCACTTTATTTACAGATTTACACTTTGCTTGTATCTACACTTGTTACTACTTTGCTTATTCAACTATGACTCGACTCTTTGCGCTGCACACTGCTGCTTTTTATACTTGTTTTCTTATCGCGTTGATGTTTCTTGCACATTCTAGTTGTACTCTCTATCTCGATTGTTCTAGCTCAGCTCATCACCTTCGCGAACCATCCTCGCCATATCGGAATTATAGCAAGTTTGCCGTACTCCAAAGTGCATGCCTAAAAGTATGCTTGGAAAAGCATTCATGCACAGCACAGAGCTAAGCTATGATGTGTGAATATTTCTGAAATTGAACAATAAATATAAGTTTTATAACGTTAGAAGTGCGACCAGATTTTTTGTGCACATACGTGTAACTTCAACGGTGGTAGGTTTGCTTATGGTGGTTGCCTCTGTAAGAGACACACTCGGAGGCCTATTGTGAGGCCCATTGTGATACCACATATTTCAGCCGCCATTACCTGCCAAGAGCGCACGAGTGCGATTCTTGTAATTTTCATCTGCTTCCATGTGTATAGCGATGGAAGCATGTAGATGAGCGTTTCACCAGCCCGAGCTAGAAATCGAACCAAGGGCCTCGGTATGGGAAGCCAGCGCATATTCTTAAGAAGAATGCAATTTTCTTCAAGTATCCAGATTTTAATTTGCATATGTACAGACATATACTATGTCATTCTTGTCATTTAAATTTTTTGTTAAATGAAATGAAAATTATTTAGTTGAAACATCCCGGAAGTAGTTTCAAGGTTTTAATTTTTAATTTTTTTTTTTAGTTTTTAATGTTTAATATTTAGGTGTTTATATGGTGAGTTGCTTCTTTGTGAAACAGTGCTTCAAAATTGCTTTCTATTACTTGTCAATGATTAAAAAAAATTAGACTTTTTGTTTTGTTATTTATTTTAATTACCATTTATTTACATTTTTTTTAACAAAAATCTCAGTACACCCTTTAATATTTTCGTTTTTTTTTTTTGCTATTTAACCAATGTTCAAAACAGATGGCCGCATGAATTTTAACACTAGATTTACGGATGTTGATTATATACCTATTTTTACTGAAGTAAGCCAATTTGACTCATACAAGAAAGAAAAGTTTTTTGCAAAAAAAAATAGTTGCAAATCAATTTAAATGAAATGTTTATTATCAAAAAATTCATGGAAAACATTTTTTACATATAAACTCTGTTTTTGAAACACATTTTCCGCAAACATTTCTATTACATTTAGCACAATGGTTTCTACATCTGTTTCTTTTGCATGATTGTTGAACTTGACAATTCTTCCGTGCGTCAGTAGCATGAATTTCTGTCATTGGAATGGAAGTGTTCTCGACTTCTTCTCTATATTTACTTCTTAGCTCTTCAGCCAATTGGAAAATAAAATCTTTTCGTGAAATATTTACTTGAGTCGTCTCTTTATACAGAATCCAAGCATTGATAGCTGCTACATCTAAAATGTTGTAGAAAACTTGTAGAGGCCATCTGCGTGAACTTGCTTTAACGCTATATTTTCGGGCCATTTGGTCAAGTACATCAACACCATACTTGGTGCTATTATAATAGGTAATTGTTTCTGGAACAAGTTTTTTATTTTTTTCAATTGTTATATTTTTATGTTTTGTACTTAGTAGTAAAACTTTTTTATTAGGCTTGCTTTTATAAATGGTCAGGGTACAATTCTCAGATTTATACAGTTTTGTAGAAAACTGTGTCATTTTATCTTTCTTGGCTTTCGCAATTTTAGGTAATTCTTTTCGGTTTGCACGTATAGTGCCAACCAAAGTAGTTTTCTTTGCAAGTAACTTTTTTGCAAGTGAAATGCTAGTAAAAAAATTATCTGTGGTAATATTTCGTCCACAGCCTAAATATGGCTCTGCAAGCTTAGTTACTACAAATTCGCTCAAGGGAATGTTTGATCCGCGGGTTTCATCCTTGCCCAAGTACGGAAAACCGTTTACGAGATATTTGCTTCTAACATCGGATGCCAGCCAAAATTTGATGCCGAATTTATCCGGCTTATTCGGCATGTACTGCGTAAATCGGCATCTAGCTTTAGTAGGGAATAATTGCTCATCGATCGTTATGTTTGCGTCAGGTTTGTAACAAGCCTGACTATTCTCTATAAATTTTTCCCATATTTTTGAAATCAAGGCAAATTTGTCTGTCTTCAGTCTTTCACTGCGTTAATTTTTTTTATCAAAACGTATGAACCGAAGTATGTCTATAAATTTATCTCTAGACATTGTCTGGGCGAAAAAAGCCGGACCCCACTTCGCAGACCACAAATATGAACACTTCAAATTTCTTGCCTCATTGTTCCTCTAGCAAATAAAATTGCTACAAAGGCCCACAATTGTGATTTTGTAACCGTCCATTCCTTATTATTCAAAACTTGACGAGCTTCGAGTTCGGTACATGATTTTATATACGCCATCATACATTCGTCAATTATCAAATTGAATGCGCTACTTGCCGAACCAAGCATAATATGCCTTTTAGCGTAGGCAGTTGGACCAGAAACGTCTTTGAATATGGTATAAATTGGTGATCTACCTACGTTTCTGCCTTCGTTCAATGTTTCCCATAAAGTTCCATCAGCAGCTTTTTCGGCTGAAATTTCTTTATCAGAAGATGTACCGATAGCGTCTAAATCATTTTCGGTTTCAGAATCAGAAATAACTCTAGCTCTTTTTTTACTAGGAGCTGTGTAACGAAAAGCTTCATCTTCTCTTTCGGTTTCAGAATCAGAAATAACCTTGGCTCTTTTTTTGTTAGGAGCTATATAACAAAGATCTTCATCTTCACTGCTTGAAGATTTAATTTTATTGACTTCCTCCTCTAATTCCATTTCGGTATCACATTGGTCTATATCAATTGCATCCGATTCATTATCTGATTGGTCTTTCTTTATTTCGATTAGTTTTTTCAACAAAAGACAATTTTTCTGATTTTTTCCCATAATAGAAACCCTAGATAACCAGATAAAATAAATATCAATTGAAATACCTATTACAAATAAATTACAAAATTACCTTTGTGGATCAAATTTTTCTGGCAAAAAATGAATTTTATAAAATTATAAATTATATATTACTTCACTGCACTGCTCACACGCGATGTACAAATCGAAATGATGACAGAAGTGACAGTGATGACAGAAATGACAATGGCTCCCACATACACACAAATATCGTGCGACTTGACTGTTGCCCGGGCCTGATAGGACCAATAAATTTCATGTTATGCGATTAACTGTTAAACCATTCTATGAGTCAAATTGGCTCGCAAACGTGAAAATAGGTATACCACATTCGACAATGCGAAATGAAGGGGTCTGCGGGGAAGAGGAATGAACATTTACATATATTTCATTACTTAACTAAAAACCAACGTATGTTTTTAAAAAGTAATATTAAAGTTTTATATATATATAGTGATCAAATTTTTAATGAGTCAAATTGGCTCGGTCCGTAAATCTAGTGTTAATATATTTTTTGTTTTTGGGCAAATTGTGTTGTTTAATGCTTAATCAGGAAGTATGCCTGCTTACGCGAATGATCGTCTGCAGTCTATATTCAGTACTATGTATAAGAAATTGTTTTTTAGAGTCAACTTACCGCAAAATGAACTGTGCGGTAAACTATGTTTTTCAAGTTTAATTTCATTTCAAGTTGATTACGAGGTGTGACAATTAAGTAATGAGACTGATTCCATAAAAACCGTATATTTAACAATTATTCTACAACTCTGCCATCCCCTTCAAAGTAGTCCCCTTGGGCATTGATTGGTCCATTAACAGCATAGTTAGCTTTGTGACCCTCAGTCCAAAATATATAGGGCCGCCGTAACGATTTAGCTGGGACATGAAAGTTTATTAATCTGAGCAATTCCGGGCATTGATTGCCCCCAGAGACAATATCATAAATGAAGGCAAGAGCCGATATTCTCCAGATTAATTAATTTACATCGAGAATTGTAGGAAGGTAGAGGCAGATCCAACTTGAGGCTGAGAAGAGTAAACTTAGTTTAGTTTAGTTGATTTATTTCTTACGGCTTGTAATAAGCCTATTTCAAATTTCATTTTGTTATAAATATAAATATATGAAATATAAGGTTATCTAAATGCTAAGGTCTTACAATGATTGTGTAGCTTCTTTTTAAAAACAGTAAGTTCACATAATTTCAATTCCTCTGGCAATTCATTGTAATATTTTAAACCCTTATAAAACAGGCAATTTTTATCCATTTCTGTTCCCACCTTAGGTAGTTTGAAATTATTTTTGTGCCTAGTGTTAATGCTATGTGTTTCATTTACAAATTTTAATTGAGTATATAAATAATTAGGTAAGTTACCATTTTTTATATTGTATATGAATTTCATTGTGTAATAATATATTTGCTGCTTCACACTAAGCCAGTTGAGATTCCATAACATATCTCCTATATGTGCATCATAACGTGATTTCAAAATAAATCGCATAGCTTTGTTTTGCATTTTTTGTAGCTTTTTAATTTGTGCATCTTTCATTATAAAAAATATTGTTGGACAGTAAATAAAGTGCGGTTCGATGATGGACTTATAAACCATAATTTTGTAATGTTTTTGCAAATATTTACAAGTTCTTTTCATAAAGAAGATTTGTTTGGCAATTTTACTAATTGTGTAATCAATGTGATTATTGAATGTCAATTTATCATCAATTACAACACCTAAATATTTTATTTTAGATACTTGTCCGATCTCTGTCCTATTAAACTTCAGTACATTCACATTTAAGTTGTTGTTTCTTGTTATAAACATAAACTTCGTTTTGTCAATGTTAAGTTTAAGTTTATTTGCACAGAGCCAACTATAAAAACTGTCTAAATCTAAATGTAATTGTTCACTCATTTGGTCTATGTCCTTGCCACTTATCATTATCCACGCATCATCTGCGAAAAGCTTTATACTGCTATCCTGAAGCGATGATACAATGTCATTTATATAAATATTGAATAAAATTGGAGCTAAAACAGAACCCTGCGGCAGGCCGATTTTAACGTCCATTTCATCGGATATGGAAGAACCTATTACTGTTTTCTGCTTACGATTTTTCAAAAAACTTCTAAACCATTTTAATTCAATATTCCTTATACCTATTAAAGACAACTTGCGTAATAGAATGTCCTGATCTATAGTCTCAAAGGCTCTTTTGAGATCAATGAACACAGCCAAAATCGATTTTTTGTTGTTCAAGTCTACTTTCCATTCTGCCAACACTTAGCGAACTTCCGTTGTACCCGCTCAAGACGGTAATTATGTACACCATAGTACGTGTTCCAAATAAAAGATGTATATTCCAATTTCGATCTAACGAAAGCATTAAAGAGCAATTTCCTAGTACAGTACATTCCGTTTAGCTGCCTATTCGCTTAGGTGCATTTTCTGCTTAGCTGCATGATTTGGCCAAAATACTACTTCGCAAACCGAATTTTCTTTGACAATTTCACATTTAACTGCATTTCACTTAGCTGCACTATTCCGTTTAACAGCCCTGTTTTTGAGCAATTTTTCTTTGATTTGTATGAAAAATACTTCGTTTAGCAGCACTGGAAAATTTTGAAAAGTTTTTTTGGAAAATAAATAGTATCGAAACAAATTTCCACATTTTCGAAATTTAGGCAATAGTTGTGAAATTGTCAAAAAAGACATATTCGCAGGGTAAAACTACCGATTATTTTACATAAAAGCATATCAGTAAGAATATGTACATACATATTTTCATTATATCCAGTGTATACATACATATTATATATGCATAAGCATCTATAAGATAGCGGTTTATTTGCTAATAAAAATTTGTTCAGTTTTACACTGGTGTAATCTTTTCAATAATTCAATAGATTCGTTCATGCAAAATTTTGATATATATAATATATCAATATTGATATAAGATATATATGGGGCATTCCATACAAAATTTGCCACCAAAATTTGTTTTTCCATAAAAATATTTTTTTTCGTTGAAGTTGTCGAAAATATTCGATACGTATTTTTTTATTCTTATTTTTTACGCGTTATTTTCGAGAAAACATTTTTCGAAATTTTACTTTCGTAATAAAGTACATTTTTCCAATCGTTAATACTGAAAAACCTAATATACAGGCATGTGCTGCAAATCGCACGATTTCAAATCGAAATCTGAATTTGAAATCGTACGAATTTTTGGGGGGTGTGCTACAAAACGGACGATCTGACTTCAATTCGAAATAAAATTCAAGCTGATTTTTTTGTTGACGTCTACACAATTTTCTGTCGAAACGTTAACAGAAAATTGAATATCTTACATGACGAGCATTTTCTTTACGAGTATGATGTATTTAAAAGAAAAAGAAAGAAGAAAAGTGCAAACAGTAAAACGCCGCATTTTGAGAGACCATTCCAACCCACTGGACATGTCGGAATCTCACTCTCTCTAATTTTTTATTTTGGCTAACAATGTAGATTGGAATTTTTGCAGGTCTTGTTATGTTAGGTTAAGGTGGCTGTCTTGGCATGGGATTTGCCGAAAGTAACACTCAGGCCACGGATTGGGCCCGTTGTGATACCACAAGTTTAGGGTCTGTCTTACTGCCGAGATGACTTACTGTCGAGATGACTATTCAAGCCATTTTGAATTATGGATGAACTCAAGCAAGTTTTTGATGTTTGATGTTGTTGAAGAAAGGAGAGCCTAGGGCTTTCCATCTTCGTCTAGATAGAGCCGGGCAGTTGCAGAGAAAATGACTAATAGTTTCCTCCTCCTCTTCAGGATTGCCACGACCGTGCCAATGTGCTGTCTGCTAAGCGAGACAAGTGCTCTTGTGCGCCTAGGATTAAAAACAGGCCAGAGCTGGTTGGTAATGGTCCAAGGAGCAGATTTTTAGCTTGGTGTTGAAATACGGGGGGGGGGGGGGGGCGGGGGGTGGTGCCACGTCTGGAAAGCTGATAAGCACAGTTACCACTGCTGTTTTTGTGGCGCGGTACCCAGGTAAGGGTATTGTGGTACACATGCCCTGAGTCATTTAGTAGGGAGCGGCAAAGAGCAACCACTTTCGATGTGGTTGAGACCTTCTTGAGGGCTTTAATTGCTGCCTGACTGTCAGTGAAAATGCGAACCATACCCCCCTACTCTGCCATCTAGCTTGGAGTTGTCTGTATAGAAACCGTGTCTTATTCCCACTCCTGTCTATGAGGTATGAGAGTTGAGAATTTAGAGTCGAACAGATATGATGCTAGCGAGTAGTATATGTTGTCAGGTAAGTCAGGTGAACAGCCTAGGATCCGGCAGTAAATCAGTACGAATCCATCTTTTGAAGGTATTTAGTCTCACTGCAGAGAGGGTTGCAGCTTGTTTACCGAAGATGTCAACAGGAAGAAAGTGGAGCAGGGCGTAGAGCCCTCTGGATGGTGTTGATCGAATGCTCAAGTTATTATGACCGCCGCCGATCTTTGGACTGAGTCCAGAAGTTTCTGGTTAGCCACATTATCCAGGGCAGTCCACCATACTACTGCTCCATAGAAAAGAATGGGCCTAATCACGGAGTTGTAAATCCAGTACATGATACTGGTTGGATACCCCATTTCTTGCCAACTGCTCTTTTGCAAGAGTACAGTGCAACAGTAGAGGAGTTGTAACCATCTTGGTTAACAAGTTGTGAACTATGTCCACTATAGGCTTTTATAGTTTCATGTTAGTCAGTGAGCCAGTAATATTGTTGAAAGCTCCCTCAACATTTTCACGTTCAAAATTTTTTTATAAGTTGAAACGCAAATAGAATATCAGCCATTTTCTAATCGCAACGAAAACGGAATTTCGGTTTTCTGGCACATATCATTTCAAACGATTTCGTTTTCGAAAATTGACGAAATCAAAACGAAATTGAGCACACTCCATCACGTTTTCGCTCCGAATTTGAAACGAAAACGATTTGTAGCACATGCCTGATAGGTATGAAAAAATTTCCTCAACATAAAATTTACCCTTTTTTCTCAGCTTTCTAATGAGGTATACTAAATTTTCATCATATCATTTATTCGAAGAAAAAAATTGCAAATTTATAAACAAATAGAATTTTTTTAAAGATGGACCTAATTTTTTTTCTTTTTTTTTATCGAAAAACATAGTCCAAACATTCTTCTGAATTATGGAAAAATTTTGGAGTGGAAGGCTCAAAAGTTAAGGAGCAATGCATTTTTATATAACGGCTCGCGCGCCCGGAGCGTACCGCAGCGCGACTCGGTCGTACGCAGGCTGGACCGTAAAAGTTCTTGACGCCTACGCGCCGGGTAAAATGCTCGCTGCGGTACGCTCCGCGCGCGCGAGCCGTTATATAAAAATGCATTGCTCATTAACTTTTGAGCCTTCCACTCCAAAATTTTTCCATAATTCAGAAGAATGTTTGGACTATGTTTTTCGATAAAAAAAAAGAAAAAAAATTAGGTCCATCTTTAAAAAAATTCTATTTGTTTATAAATTTGCAATTTTTTTCTTCGAATAAATGATATGATGAAAATTTAGTATACCTCATTAGAAAGCTGAGAAAAAAGGGTAAATTTTATGTTGAGGAAATTTTTTCATACCTATATTAGGTTTTTCAGTATTAACGATTGGAAAAATGTACTTTATTACGAAAGTAAAATTTCGAAAAATTTTTTCTCGAAAATAACGCGTAAAAAATAAGAATAAAAAAATACGTATCGAATATTTTCGACAACTTCAACGAAAAAAAATATTTTTATGGAAAAAAAAATTTTGGTGGCAAATTTTGTATGGAATGCCCCATATATTAAATATATTTTGATATTTTTATATAGGTGCGCTAAGGATCTACTTTAAACAAAATTTAGCTGTTTCCAAAAACTTGTTGAGATATTCCGCTTAGCTGCATTTTTCGCTTAAGTGTCCCAAATCATGTGCATCGAAGGTGAATGCAGCTAAACGGAATGTACTGTATACGGATCCCTGAAACCCGCACTATGACGTTTAACCCATTCGAGACCGATTGCACACCGTGTGTGCAATGGATTTCCGAGGCTATAAGACAGCCTGCACACCGTGTGTGCAATAACAGTAATGTGCAATTATCAGTTATTCTGAGTAAACTAGTCGTCGAAATACGATTTTTCTGAAACTAATGAAATCTGTAAAGTACAGGAAAAGTAAATTTGGCATTGGTTTTACTGTGTACCAAAAAATCGTTTATGCTATTTTTTCATTATTTAACTTATTTTTTTTAACTTTTTACTACTTTTTAAAAATTTTCTTTGCATTATATTTTGTTCTTTATTACTGAAAGCAAAATAACGATTTTATATTATCTAACTATTTTTGAAATAAATGTTTATACATTTTTTAATGATGCATTTTCATTTTACCTTACATTGCACCAAAGAATATGAAGTGTATAGAAGGCGCATCTGAGCTCAAAAATTCAAATTTTTGTTTGCAAGCTTCATAGAGCGGGGGGAAGCCACAAAAGGGAAAGAGCGATGCCAGCAGGAGAGCAAGCGCTTCAGTTTGCGCTCATTGACTGTGCGAACTGAAGCACACTCACCCAACAACCACACATGAAATAAAAGTACCGCTTCTCCTGTGTACTTTGAGGTATTGGTGGTTGTTTTGGTCTCTCAATCATTTTTTGTGCAAATTTTTCACAGCAACACAGCCAGCGCAATGATCGTCGTTTCAACGACGCCAATGCTTTTTGTTGTTGTAGTTTTTGTGTGTATGCTTTTTTGTGTTGGCGATTGGTTTTGCTACACAGTTCGAGAAAAATGTGACGTCAATATTGAACAGAATGTTTACTGCCATTATCAATCAAATCACTGAGGCGTGCAGTCGTTTGTTGGCTTATGCTGAGCTTTGATTGAATAATTTTAAACTTGCAGGTACTTAGACGTGGTTGATCCAGAACCAAAATTTAATCAAATATTTTTACTTGGCTCATTCCAAGAGAATTATTTGTTTGTATTTTGACGTGGTTGATCCTACATTTCTTGCAAGTGTTTTTTGACGTGGTTGAACCAATTAAACCTTTATATAAATACTTATTTTTACTTGACTAGTTTCAAGTAGAATTATTTGTTTATATTTTGACGTGGTTGATCCTTACTTTAAATTTTTTGCAAGTGTTTTTTGACGTGGTTGAACCAATTAAACCTTTATATATATACTTATTTTTACTTGACTAGTTTCAAATAGAAATATTTGTTTATATTTTGACGTGGTTGATCCTAATTTTTTTTACAATTCAATATGGCTTCAAAGCAAAGCAAGAATTCCTGCAAATCTGGAATTCAATGCTGTGTGCCCAGTTGCAAAAAATGTAGACGTAACTACCCAAATTTGCGAATATTTAAGTTTCCGGCTGCTGATTTGATTTTTGGTCAAATCTGGCGTGAGAAATGCAATATTGCATATGAAGATTACGATAAAAATCTTCATATTTGTGAAAACCATTTTTCTAGTTCTTTCCTTGGCAAAAGAACATTAAAACTCGATGCGATTCCAACTATAAATTTGGATGAGAACTGTCAGAATTCAGAAGAAGAATTTTTGGAACCTGAAAATGCAGTCAAAAAATTACGTATTGACGATGCAATGTGTATTAATTGCGAAAAAAATGCCAAATCAATTCGCTTTTACAAAAAGAAATACACTGATCTGTTAAGAAAATTTAAAAGAATTCAAGAAAAGATGCGACGAGAAAAGCATCCTATTAAACTAAATAAGAATAAAAAAAATACACTGAAAAAATTGCAAAATACAATTGACTCGTTACCAAGAATAAGCAAAGAATCAAAAATTTTTTGCAAATTGTTAACAAGTTCCAGGCCAAAGGAATACTCGGCTGATGTTAAATATTTGGCACAAAATATTTTTTACATTTCCCAGTCGACGTATTGCTTCCTGCGGAACAAGCTAAATTTGAATTTGCCACATATTAGCACATTAAATCGATGGGCCCCAATAAAGTTCCTTCAGTCTGGTTTTAAAAATAGCGCTTTCGAATCCATTAAGAATTTGTGTTTAGATTTAAAAGAAAAAAATGAAAATAGCATAGTACTATTAATGGATGAAATGGCGATTAAAAAAGAATTAAGGTATAATGCGAAATTAGATTTAGTTGACGGGTTTGAATGCAATGGCTTTGAAAGAATAACAAAAATTGGTAACCATGTGTGCGTGTTTATGCTCAAGTCCATGTTCTCCAGTAGAAGTTTTGAATTCAATAACCAAAAATTTTTTGTTATGTTTGACTTTCCTCATTTAATTAAGTCATTAAGAATTGGTTTGCTGAAATGCGACTTAAAAACACCAGATGGAGTAGTTAGTTTTAAGGTCGTACAGGAGCTGTGGGAAAAGGAAGAAAACTCCAAAACTAAAATGTGCCATAAGCTGACTAGGCAACATATATTCCCCAATGCATTCGAAAAAATGCGAGTTAAATTTGCTACGCAAATTTTTAGCAAAACAGTTCAAGCTGCAATAAGAACTATTTGCGACACCACTGGGTTCACAAAAAGGTTCCAAAGTTTTAGCTTTATCTACAGCTAAGTTTATAAAAAAAGTAGACCAAATATTTGATTGCATGAATAGTGGATCCCTCTATTCGGATAATTGTTTTAGATCAGCTTTGCAATTAAATAATGAGTCGTACAATTTTATCAAGACTTTTTTGAATTATTTGGAAGAGGTTAAATTTATGGATGATAAGAAACGTGTTTTTTTTTAGATGGAATGAAATTGTCCCTTAAAGCTGTTCTTTTAATCACTGATGAAGCATTAAGCAATAATCCACACAAATTTTTTATAACAACCAAGTCTTTTAACCAAGACAAACTGGAAAATACTTTTGCAATTTTAAGACAAAAAGGGGGCAATAACAGCAATCCTTCGGTTGCGGATCTTAATAACATTTTAGCCAGAATAATGGCCTCAAGGATTATTCGGTCAAGTGTAACGACTAATTGTGAAGATACTCAGGAACCCATGGATCAAATCCTATTACAAGCTGAGACGGACGAAACTGTTTTTTGTACTGATGAGGAGAAAGATAATGACGTCCAATTGTGTGATCTCGATTTCAGCAGTAATGAGTACGCTAATTATTTTTTAGATGACAACTTTGACAATCGAGCAGAAATTAACGTGGAATTAGTTTCAATAAGATATTTTGTGGGATATGTTGCTTACAAAATTCTCTCAAAAATTAATTGTGACATATGTTTCCAAAGATTTAGAAAGGAAGATGAAGTTTTAACTGCGCCAAGTGAAATATTTATATTCCATAAAAATTATAAATCGGTTACAGACTTTGGTAACCTATTAGCTCCTTCGGATTCCCTTATGGAAGCAAGCAAAAAACACATTCTGGTGTTTCACAGAATTTTTGAGTCCGAGCCTGAAAAAATTGGTATTAAGGCATATATATCCGACTCATGCAAGAATTCTACTCCCGAATGGTTCAGTGATGAATGCTGTGACAGTAAATTAAAAATCCTAGATTTTCTTATTTTAGTTCTTTTACGCAAACATTGTATGTGGGCCATAAAAAAAGGAAGCTCCAAACAACGGAAGTTAAAAATTATTGCGGGTCAATAAAGCAGCTCTTCCTTTCTTGTTTTTTTAATATTTATGTTTTGCATCGTTTGGAACTTCCTTTTTATAATTTACTGTCACAGCATTCATCAGGGAATCTGAAGAAGTAAATAGGTTATAACAAAAGTCTGTAATCGATTTATAATTTTTATTATAATTTTTATGGAACATGTTTTACTTAGCGCAGTGAAAACGTCATCATTTCTTAGTTTTTGGAAACAGGAGTGTAATAGGAGTTGATCCATAGAATAATGTGTATCTTCGAAATTAGTTGCTACACTTGACCGAATAATACTTGAATTTTGTCCCAAAATTGCAAAAGAATTTTCTAGTTTATCTTGGTTAAAAATCTTCTTTGTTATACAAAATTTATTTTTTTTATTTATTGTATGTATTTATGTATTTATTTATTTTGCTTAATTTCATCAGTGATTAAAAACAGATTTTTGTTCTAAAAAAAACATTTATCATCCATACATTTAACACCTTTCAAATAATTTAAAAAAGTCTTTATAAATTTGTACGACTTATTATTTAATTGTTAAACCGATCTAAAGCAATTATCCGATTGCCCTTTTCATGCAATCAAATATTAGGTCTACTTTTTTGATAAATTCTTTAGGAACTTTGTTTATAGCGATCATATAAGTCGCCATGCCAACCATATTTTCTTTTCGTTTCTATGATTTTGCGCACACTAAAGTCGGCAGTGAGTTCAGGAGCAATATGCGACGCCGTGCAAGCTTATAGAAGAAGAACAAAAGCCAGCCAGAAAATAGAAATTGTTTTACAATTTCAGCTTTTCGCCAGCGCAACAACACCAAGAACAACAGCACATCGTCTTCACCTCTCAATCATCCCACGCCGCAGCAGTGTGCTAACGCAGACTCGCTGAAGTGAGCGCAACCAAAGAGCGCAACACATAAAACTACGTTATCGCTTGTAAAGCAACGCTCTCACCACATACGTGATCTGTGCGAGCAGAGCGCGGGTTCCAATGTTAGAACCCGCCATACAAAATTTTTCCTTGTATGACATGCGCATTCTGTATGTTTATTTTCTTTGATTGCACACATGGTGTTCAATCCGCTCCTCGCAATAACAATTTTCCAAGGAGCGAGCTGCACACCCGGTGTGCAATGATCTTATTTATGTGAATTCACTTACGAATTGGGTGGTTTCCATAGTAAACATGTTTTTTTTTTATTAAAAATTACCAATACAAAGAAAAAAATTTCGCTCCTGGGCACCGTGTTCGAAAAAAATCGTCGTCTCGAATGGGTTAACAAAAGCCAAAGAGGAAAAAGCCTGAGGAATGCTACGATTCAAAAGACCAATTAACGTAAAGCCAGAATCAAACACAACACTTTTTACTTAAAGCTCTTTTATTGAATATTACCACTAAGCAAATAAACACATAGAGGTGTCAACCAGCGTTGCCGTTCTGGTTATTTTTAACCAAAAATGGTTATTTTTATTTTTGAAAATGGGTTTAGGTTATTTGGTGATTTTTGATCCCATTTGGTTATTTTTTAGAATATTGCATGCTGATACAAATGTATCATCTAGCACAATATTATTGGGAGTGGCAATAATATTGATTGATGGTAGCAAGTCATACCCATTGCTGTTTCTCGTGAAAAAGTAAGCAGCATTGTTTAAATCGATAACTATGTTTTAAAAAGAGTCAACAACACGTTCGCGGGCGTTGACAACTAATTAAAAATAGTATCGCCTGCCTATTTTTGCAGTTCACTGAAATTTTTACTTCACACGTACATACCTAATGATCAAAAAAGAAATTGAATTTTGAATTGCCGCGCTTATCCAATCGGTAAATTCTTATTTTCTCAATGTTGGCAATACTTTTATTGGTGTTTTGTCAAATTTTGACGCATATCGTAAGATTAGTATTCGATTGGCGTCTATACGAAGAAGTCGAAAAATTGTTGTGTGGCGATTTTTATAATGGACGAAAAATTAGAACAACGCGCGTGCCTCAAATTTTGTGTTAAAAATGAAACTTCGTGTGCCGATTCGTTGAAAATGTTACAAAAAGCGTATGGTGAAGCGTGTATGTCGAAAACACGAGCATACGAATGGTATAAATGGTTCAAAGGCGGCCGAGAGAGCCTAGAGCACAATGAGATCCCTGGACGGCCATCAACGTCTGTTACCGAAGAAAAAATCGAATCGGCGAAGCAAATCGTGTTGGAAAATCGTTGTGTATCGATTAGAGAGATTGCTGTGTTGTTGAGCATCTCATTTGGATCAGCCGAACACATTTTAACTGATATTTTGGGCATGAACCGCGTCGCTTCTCGGCTGGTGTCAAAAGAGCTGAATTTCATTAAAAAACGGCCTTGATTATTTCGGAATTTTCGGCCAAAAATTTGACCAATGTCATCAGCCAAGCACCATACAGTCCAGACATGGCCCCGTGTGACTTTTTTCTATTTCCCAAACTCAAATTGCCATTGCGGGGAATGCGTTTTGAGACCATAGAGGCCATAAAAAAGAATTCACTGCGTGAGCTGAAGGCCATACCTCTGGCGGCCTATAAAAAATGTATGGAAAATTGGATCAAACGTTGGCATACATGTATTGACGCAGGAGGAGAGTTTTTTTGAAGGGGATAGTAAAGAAATTTATAAAAAATTTAAATTTGGCGTTTTTTTTAATTCTTTTTTGATCATAAGGTACATATGTGCCAAAAACCTTTTAAATGTTCCTTAAATCTTGTGTTTAGATTTAGAAGAGCTCAGACCGCGCAAACGTATTGAAATAAAAGACGTAAATGTTTTGTGTCGGTTTTTTTGATGAAATGTTTTATTAAATTTGTGGAATGTTTGTTGATTGTTTATAAATGTACACAGGTTGATCGCGGGGATCGGTCGCAAATTCGGTAAAACCAGGCCCCAGAGTTGATTAGGGTTCGTACAAAAAATTCGCCATACAAACGCCAGGGCAAGGGCTGCTGTTGCGTTCGATGTTTATTTGCAAATACAATAATTGGTTTTTTTTTCATTCTGTAGTACGTTTCTAGTAAATTGATTGCAAAAAAACGTTGTTGCTGAAAAACGTCATAAGTATGTTGCCTCGTGTTTTAATATGATTTTACTTCAGTTTTTGCTGACTGTCCTCAAAGCCTTAACGTTTGAATTGCTTGAGTTGCAGCTCTGCGTTTGAAAAGAGTTCAACTTGCCATCACTGTTTCTTTCTGCACTAGAAACGGCACACAATGAGACATGAACTGAAGGAATAAGCAACCGAATATCTGCTGACTTCAGCGTATGAAATACATAATTTATTTCTGCTTTTTTTTTGTACGCGTTACAATCAAAATTACTTAGACCAGTAAAACAAGTTGGCTTGCAATGCTATATTTACAGCGAATAAGAAAAGTTAGCACTTTAAGATGCAAACAATTGACTGGTAACCGGTGCTGTGCGAATGTTTGGGTAAAAAAGCAAAAAATGATCTGAAAATCATTTCTCCTCCGAGTTTCGCGTCACGTAGTCACCAGTGTTGCCACTAAGAATTTTTTTCCCTACCAAAATTGGTCCAAAATCAATCTCAGCCTACCAAAATGAATTGGCTAAACAAAAATTTAGTTTTACTGCATTATAATTTTATCTGGATCGCCGTCCACTAAATTTTGAAATTTTGAAATCAAGGGAAGAAGAGTTAAATTTTCTTCAGAAAGGACTAAATGTGGCGTTATAATCTCTAATAGCTTTAGATCTCCCCTGCAGAGACGTTTGAACTTTTGCATGTAAAATGTATTCACAACCTACAGAGTAATTTTAAAATCATAAACAAATTTATAGAAAATTTATTAAGAGGGCATGAAATGGTTTAAAAAAATCTATTTTTTTTTGTGCTTTAATCGAAAGATATATTATCCGAGAACATTATTGCAAAGTTTCAAAGTCGAACTCTGAAAACTTTCGGAGACACAGTTCTTTTCATCGACGCGCGCTCAGCCACACCAGGTGTTCCGAATAACTTTGGAACGCGTTTCCTCATAAACACGTTTTTGTAGTCCGTCCACATGATAAAAAAAAAACTACTGAACCGATCTACACGAATATATACTCGTTTTGTAGGATATTGAACAGAGAAGTGCATGAACCTTTTGAAATCTATTAAAAAATTGTGTTACTGTTTTTTTAATAAGAACAAGTAAGAAAAAACGAACTTTTTAGTAGTTTATATGGCTTTGTTGCTAAATTTTGAAAATTTTTATAGTTTTTGAGGTTCAGGCACTTGCGACAAGCCTGCTGATTAATTTGATATATAATTTGTATGTTTCAGACTTTAACTTCGGACGGCATCGTGTGGACGGGAAGACGTCTTTTTTTAAACCAAGCCTCGGAAGATGTTCAATATGTTTGCCATTTTTTATTTTTTTTTTATGTATAACTTTTTTTTTTAACTTTTAACTAATACCTACAGTAAAATAAAGAAAATTGGTCATTTTTTTGAGGGTTTCATGGAGTGCCCCCCTTAATGCAGTGTTGCCAAAATTCCTTGAAAATCACCACAAACCAACCAACCTACCAAAGCCTTAATTTATGAAACGAAGCTACCAATTTTGGTCCAATTGGACCAAAACGGCAACACTGGTAGTCACTGGTTGATGTGGTCAGTCGCCCATCAACTGTGAGCTGTGACAGTGACTGCGTGACGCGAAACTGAGCGGAGAAATGATTTTCAGATCATTTTTTGCTTTTTCCAATCGTCCGATAGTGTACGGGTTTTTTTACCCAAACATTCGCACAGCACCGGTTACCAGTCAATTGTTTGCATCTTAAAGTGATAACTTTTCTTATTCGCTGTAAATATAGCATTGCAAACCAACTTGTTTTACTGGTCTAAGTAATTTTGATTGTAACGCGTACAAAAAAAAAGCAGAAATAAATTATTTCATACGCTGAAGATATTCAGCAGATATTCGGTTGCTTTTTCCTTCAATTCATGTCTCATTTAGTTTGCCGTTTCTAGTGCAGCAAGAAACAGTGATGGCAAGTTGAACTCTTTTCAAACGCAGAGCTGCAACTCCAGCAATTCAAACGTTAAGGCTTTGAGGGCGGTCAGCAAAAACTGAAGTAAAATCATATTAAAACACGTTGCAACCATAGCGGAATTAATAAAGTGTGCCAGATAGCAGGAACTCTCTCTTCATCGTACTTATTTTCTGACAGTTATTGTCATTATGCTGTCAAATGTCAGAGTTCATAACCCGTCTCTGCTGTATGAAAAAATGTCAAAATAAATTGTTGTTTGAAAATACGTTCTGCACCAAAACCGACACAAAAAACGCAATTATATCAGGTGTACAACTTTGCTTCCGCGGTTTTTTTCCAAAATTAAATGCTTTATTGCGAAAAAGTGCTTACAGATGTATTATTCAAAGTATTGTCCGTCGCTAGCGACAACTTTCTCCCATCTTTCCGGCAATTTTCGGATCCCGGCTCGAAAAAAGGAGTCCTCTTTTGACGCTATCCATGAAGCAATCCATTTTTCCAATTCTTCGAAGGATTGAAAATGTTGATCTGCCAGGCCGTGTGCCATCGAACGGAATAGGTGGAAGTCAGAAGGGGCGACATCTGGGGAATACGGCGGGTGGGGCAAGACTTCCCATTTTAGCGTTTCCAGGTACTTTTTGACCACTTTTGCGACGTGAGGCCGAGCATTGTCGTGTTGGAGGATGACTTTGTCATGTCGCTCTTGATATTGTGGCCGCTTTTCTTTTAGCGCGCGACTAAGGCGCATCAGTTGCGTTCGGTAGCGATCTCCTGTGATGGTTTCACCCGGTTTTAAGAGTTCGTAGTAAATCACACCATCACTTTGAAGGTTTTTTCTCTTCCACCACCATGTTTGTCTTCGACATCGAAATCACCATTTTTAAAACGTTGAAACCACTCCCGACACGTTCTTTCACTCAGAGCAGCATCACCGTAAGTTTCTGAGAGCATTCGATGCGCTTCAGCTGCATTTTTTTGCGAATTGTAACAGAAAAGTAAAACTTCCCGCAAATGGCGAGAATTGGGCACATAAACGGACATTTTCGAGCGTGAATAATACGAAAACAAGAACAACTGTCACTGAAACGGCGATGACAATTCGTTAGGCACTGTCCACACTCACTTTAAAGGCATTACCATCTATGTATTTCAACCAGCCTCAGCCGGTACAGCCACCTATCGGAAAACGGCGGAAGCAAAGTTGTACACCTGATATGCCAGGAAAAACGTGCTATCTCTGCAAAAAAACGACCGGCAATGCAGTTTCTATGTTTTTCTAACATAAAATACATTACGAAAATATATATTTCTAGAGTACTGAAAGTCAATTTTACATTGTGTGCTATTTTAGCGACAGCAAAAATAAAGGTTAAACGAACTGACACAAATAAATTGACACTTTGACAATTGCTAATCAGAGAAATAAGTGTACGTCATCTACCTGGTACACTTTATTGATTTCAATATGGTTGCATCAAACTTATTACGTTTTTGAGCAACAACGTTTTTTTGCAATCAATTTCCTATAAACGTACTACAGAATAAAAGCAAACAAAACCAATTATTTTATTTGCAAATAAACATCGAACGCACCAGCAGCCCTTGCCCTGGCTTTTGTATGGAGAATTTGCTGTACGAACCCTAATCAACTCTGGGGCCTGGATTTACCGAATTAGCAACTGTGACCCCTCTCAGTTTCGCGTCATGCAGTCATCGGCTGTGATGCTGTGATTCGCTACGCACAAGTTGTCGCGACAGCGTGTCGTTCGCGCTGAGTGTGCGCTGACTTCACACACAATGAAATAATCAACCACCAAAAAAGCCAACAAAAGCAACAACACAATTTCACTTGTTCGCGCTCATTTTTTGTGTGTATACTTATTTTCGTTGACGATCGCTTTCGCTTCAACAAATTTACTGAGAACAGCTCGTTATCAATCTAATCGTTGCGCTGTCTGATTGCGTGTTTTGAAATGACGTTTTTTAAGGAAACCCCTCATTCCTCCAATATAAAAAGCTTTTGTACAATTTGTGTGTTGCAAAAGTAACAGAAGTAGATGAATACAAAATGTGGTTTTCAGAACCGTCTACTTGTAGGGAACATAAGCAATTTATATTAGATTACTTTTTAATAATTTTTCTTATCATTTGGCTAACAGAGCACATTGCAAGTAAAACGAAAAATAAGAATAAAATAAAAATACTAAAGAACACATAAAAATACTAAATAATATAAACTTTAAGAAAATAAAAACATTAAATAATGAAGAAAAAGTTATAAATACCAACTAAATAACAATAAAAATAATAACAATAAATAACAATAATAATAAATACCAATAATTAATTACATGTTTTGTTTTTGTTTTGTTAATTTAATTAACAAAAAATTTCAATTTGTAAGTCAATAGCATTTACACTTTTGACAATTTATCAAGGAAAGAGATTTTATTTTTAGAAATAGAATGCCAGTTCTTGACAAATAGTAAAAACTTGACAAATAGTCAATATGGTGAATTTATTAAGTGTACAGAATTGGGCTGTTAATATATGAATTTGAAAAATTTATCGGTATGAATTTTATTAGGCCAGAAGGCAACGTAGCCTACATGAATGCCAACATTACACAGCAGAAATTCATGGTTTTGTTTTTGTATCAATAAGAACGCACACTCTACTGTACGCCTTTGCGAATTCACATGGTTCATTATTCATAGCAGAACCGAAAGCCATGAAAATTAAATTTGCTTTTCATCTTGTGCAGTTGCTCGTATTGTTTTCATTCGCCTCAGCGCACACACAAGCAACACGCACATTTATTTTCACACGGACACACACCCTTGCATATTCGAATTTGCAAACGGTACGCCGTCTCGTGCCCATCAGCACAGCACAGCTCGCAATTGATGTTCCTTGTCGAACACCCCAACAGAGAATGAAGGTGATCTTCGAAAATTGAAGTTTGCCGAAGCCAGCGACGCAACTTCGTATAGCCAAAGACAATTAAACAATAAGGCCGATGTTATGCTGCCGGTCACGGGCACCGATCACGGATAAAATTGTTGTTGCTTCAATGTAAAAGAGAAAATTGGGAGAGCGAGCGAGCGGATAAAATTTGACCGCACCGATCACCGGATGATGAGGCTTTCGATGCCAAATCAAACGATCAAATCAGTGTTGCGTCGTGAGATTATTCTCAATAGTTGTGTTTTGGGAACAAATTTGTTCCCTTTTGGTGAAAATGCGTAAGGAATGAGCAAGAAAATGGTTGGTATCAACCCTCATTACTAGCGTGTGTTTATATTTGTGTTTTCGGTGGAAAAGAAGAAAGAAAAATGGAAATTGAAATGGTAAATAAATATTGTGATACTTTCACACACATATTATATTAATTTCATGTATAAATTATTAGCTGAGAATGCCAGAAATTTCGGCCCAATCAACTACTGAGGCGCTGATAACAATGTTCCAGGAGAAGGAATCTCTTTAGAAATGTGTGCTATTCAGACCGATGCAAGCGCGAAAAAGAATTTTACATTTTAATTGCTAACTGTAGTTGAAAAAGTAAAGTCTCAATAAAAAGTGCGGAAAAAGTAGTAAAAGTAAGCGAAAAGCGTAGTGGTGACCGGCGGTCAAATGACCATCAGCATAACATGCTTTGGGCACGGAGTAGAGAAATTAAAACGAGAGCGTAAAAAGTGACGTGACCGACGATCATTTGACCGGCAGCATAACATCGCCCTAAGATGTTTTTACGGCCATACAACCGAATGGCATAGGGCGAGCTCGAATTTGCAAAGTTTTCATTATCGAGAGCAAGCAAGCGTCGGTACAGTGAGAGCGTAATAATATTAACGCTCTTTGTTTTGCTTACACAAAGCACAACGGCTTTGATCACTGTCAAGTAAAAGCAAAATTTTGTGCGCTCATTTTACATGCGTTGAAGTCAGTGGCGCAGGCAGGACTTCTTTTTGGAGGGATATTACACTACTAATTTTTGTATTTGAGGAGGTTTGAATCCCCAAACGCTCCCGTCCCGTGTGCGCTACTGATTAAAACAATCAACCACCAAAAAAATCAACACAAGAGCACATAGAGATCACACGCATATTCATATCTCTGCCGACTGCAAGCAGAGAGAGTTGCTTGCGTGGCTTCATCGTTGCTCTCCGGATGTGGCGCTGCTGTAAAAACCACTCTCACGTGGCTTTATTGAAAAAGCCACGGCAAATTTTTGAAGCGCCACTGATTTGTATGAACGTAAGACATCTTATACTTTAATTGTCTTTGGTATAGCCGAAGTACGTGTGGGACCTCCTGTCAGTGATATCATCATCATCAATGATATTATCGCTGCTGCTGTGCAAGGCCTGCTGCATGGCTCAACTTTAAGGTTATAGCATCCCCGCAACACCAAAAACCACACGTATTTTGTTGGTAGGATTGTTTATCGCTACTGTCAAAATCAGCTGATATTTTCCGACGAAAGAGGGAGAAACTGAAAACATACAAAAGTGATTGCTGCCAGACGGTGCTGAGTGAAAAAACGGGAAAAGTGCTCAGGTCAGTTGTTTTCAGTCAGGTATTTTCATTTCAACCGATGCGGCAACACAGCACACCGACGATTTTGACAAAAGCGATAAACAATCAGCCGGTGGCTTGCTACAACCTTATAGTTGAGCCATGGCCTGCTGTGCTAGATTTTCATGACCGAAAAATTTTGTACTGCGTGACACCTCTATGTGTTTATCTCTAATCTCTAAAAAATTCGTAGAAAAAGCAACCATTAATACTGCTCCCGCTCTAACAAAAGTAATCTGCCTTTGACAACCGTTATCTTTTTAACCATTGGTTTCCCACTTTTTTTGTGCATTTTTCGTACTATTAAATTAATTTGGAATATTCAAATTCGGACATACATAGATATTAAAAATTATTGCATTTAGCGACAATATTTTGTTTAATGAATTCTACCGAGATTAGCATAAACGCGCACTGTGCAACGCCTACACTCTTTTCGGGCAACACAATGGGCCTTTTGAAGCCTTCGAGTGTACTTGCTGAGAAACCAGGAAGTTGGCTGTCTTACCTCTTCGTTACGCAAGTGTCCGGCCAAACCAATACAAACTACTGTAATTTAATATCAAAGGGTATAGAGTAGGGATTGCAATCCCGGACCAGTTTCTCAATCCCGGGACTGAAAACTGCATTCCCGGGATTTTTTTCGGGATTGCATATATTATTTTGAGGAACTAAATCAGACGTCCTTTTCAATCAAATAGATTTTATTTTCGTATCAAACACAATCCTGTGTTCGCACTTTAAAAGTAAGAACCAAATATTCTTGACAAATAACATCAAAATTCATTTAATTGCCAAACCACCTGGCAAACCTGCTGGCAAAAAGCATCTCTGTGATTCAATACTAGTAGGTGAAGTGGTACTTGAATCTTCATATACTAAGTATGTATATAGAAGTTTTGGCAATTCAAAATAAGTCAAATTCGGTGTGAGCAATATCAATAATTTAAGTTTCCCAGATAAAAATCAGCTGTTTCTTTCCTTAACCCTCTTATTTACACCCTGTTCCCTGTGTGCTGTGAATGTGACAAGTCACATTGCAAGTTTTTAGAATTTTCAGGTTGTTTACTTTTTTTTAAGGACTCATTTTCGGGATCATAAGCTTCTTTACTCCGCTGATTTTATTATAGCTGGCGACAAATTTCAATGGAAAAGTTCCTAAACGGAGTTAGTGTGTACAAATTTGTTCAAAATATCCATACACACTCAGAGCTACTGTTGCATTGAAACCTATTCAAACGTCACAGGCAGTGTGCAATTGATTTTTTATATTAAGTAAGGGTTGCCTTTTTCGAAATTAAGGTGAAGAAAGCAAAAAGTAAGCTATTTTTATGTTACGATCCCGGGATTTTTCGGGACTGAAAATGTCCGGGATCCCGGGATTGCAATTTCTAGTATAGAGGTATTCTATACTACTTATTATATAAAAACCAATGTGACTTTTCTAAGCCACAATCACGCAAAAACCACTAAATCGATTTAGATGAACTAAGTACGAACGATTTCTTATGTGTGGGAAAAGTATATGAAAATGGTCACGCCCACCTCTAACGCTTACTACAACAACAAAACAAAAAGGTTATCAAAAGATTTGGCGTGCTATCGTAGTAAATATATACGTTATATAGAATCGACGTTTGCTTTCAGTGCCTAACATACTTAACACACAAAACGGAGCTACAGAGAATGTCTGTATTTTAATGTTTACATCAAATGATTTTGTTTTACTTAGGTAATTATAGGTTATATAAGACTGATCACGTCCATTTAAAACATTTTTCTGCCGTGCTAGAAATAAGCACCTAGCAATGGTGACCAAAATTTAGTTTACAAGAAAGAGTTTTATTGATTTTATTTCCTCGAACGACACGAACAGTACAAGCGTCAACGACTCCAGTTAACACGACCAAAACCTCAAAACTGTGCTGCCAGATTGTGCGTTGCTGACAGATCGGCCCTTCCTGATATTAACTCGTCCCGAGTTACGGTTGACTTGCAGATGCTTCATCATCGCCATCATAGTCGTCATCGATTTCTGGAAACAGCACACACCATGGTTTAATCTTGTCGCTGCTGCCAACGGTGCTGAACTTCCTCTGCTTTATCGGGAGCCCATTGACGTCTTCAACCACGTATCCGTAGAACTGCAACACTTTTGCAAATCATGCAGGGACCACGGTAGCTTAAGTCCAGCTTGCGTGATTTGCCGATGCTTGGTGACGGACTTTTGATGAGGACCGTACCCTTGCGCGACCGCGTACTTGCGTGGCTGGGCGTGTTTCGCATCGAACCTCATTTTCCACGATGCGATGGCGTTGTCGTGCTTGTTCATATTCAGGTTTACGTTATCATCATGCAATGCTGCTAACATTCTGTTGCCGTTTTTGTCTCGGAGCGGGAAGTCAAAAAACTTCGTTGTAGTGTTGACATTGGTATTCAGCGTCCACTGAAGGTCACTTAGTCTTTCATCCCAGCGCTTGTTGTCTCTTGTCGTCGGCTTCAAGAACGAGAGGATTGACTGATTGACTCGTTCGGCGAGGCCGTTGGCTCGTGGCGTACGTACAGCTACCTTCACGTGTTGAATGCTATTTTCTGCACAGAATTCTGCGAAATGTGCTGACATAAATGCCGTACCTCTGTCAGTGACGATGCGCTGTGGTGACCCGAAATACTGCATCAGGCTTTTCAAAACGTCAATGACCAGCTTTGACTTCGTCGACTTTACTACTGTGATGACAACGTATCTGGTCAGTGCATCCACAATCACCAAGATGTGCTCATTGCCTCGGCTGCTCTTTACAACTGGTCCATATAAGTAGAGTACCTCAAACGGAAGGTGAGGTATCTGCATCCTGTACAGTTCACACTCCTTACGAACTGGGTTGCGTGTGAAGCTACATTCTAGGCACGACTTGATGAAATTTCTCATCCGCGGCAACCAAAAGTGCTTCAAGATTCGTTTCACCGTACCGTCGACCGCTGGGTGCCCTACGTGATATTTTTTGACTATTCGCCACGCAAACCCCTTGGGTTTTTATCTGTGCTCGCTTTGAATAACTGGTTTTTCTCTAAAACAAACTGAGACTCGTAGTGTTTCTTCTGGTCGGAGGCCACCTGCCCCTTGATGATGGCCATGATATTCTTTATATCGGTCTCCAGTTGCATGGACGACACCCAGTCGTCTGGAGATATGCTTATTGCTAAGATATTTGTTCTGACATCCTCAGATTATATTGGTGGGTCGACCGGCCCTCGACATGCTGCATCTGATTTTCAACACGGTGAACGATATCGTAGTCATATTCCATCAGTTTTAGGAACCACCGAGCAATGCGTGGAATAAGTGGTTTCGACAATTTGACGCTCGACACAGCCTGACAGTCGGTAACAATTGTAAAATACTTTCCGAGAAGATACATGCGGAAGCATTGGCATGCTTCAACAATGGCCAATACCTCAAGTTGTAACTATGATAGTTACATTCACAGTTGTTGCACATTTGGCTGTAGTAAGTGAGCGGGTTCTTGTGTTCTTGTGCAGTAAAATAGCGGCCATCCCGAAGCTGCTGGCGTCCGTGTGCACTTGATGCTCTTTTGCGACATCATAAATGCCCAGCACCAGACTTTCCGTCAAAATTTGAATTAACACTCGGTTGTCCATTCGAATGCAACATCGTTCTTCGTCAGCTGAGTAATCGGCACAGCGATATGCGCATAGTTGGCCACAGACTTACGAAAGAAGCCTGTGAGCCTCAAAAACCTGCGTACCTCTACTGAATTGGTCGGCACAGGAAACTGGGAAATAGCATTTGTAGCTCGTGTCCCAGAAACATCACCTTTCTTTTCAAAAATAAACATTTTGACAGTCGGAGCGTGAGACCTTCTTGCTGTATAATTTCCAGGAACTCGCGCAAGGTCTGCAACCCTTCTTCGACGATAGTTGATGCAACGATGACTTCATCAACATAGCTGACGACTTTGCCTCCCAATGGGAGACACACACGGCGCGTTGCGCAGGCCGCAGGGCATGCGGTTGAATTAAAAATGTCCATTGTGTGTCACGAAAGCCGTATATTGGCGCGAGTTTTTGTCAACTTCAATTTTATAATAGCCGGACATAAGATAGAGCGGTGAAAAATATGTTTTTCCCGCCAGAGTTAATGCCTACCTTCGGAGGTAGGCATTAAATACTGTTGTTGCTCAGTGATCGAATTAATAGCGCGATAATCGACACAGAGCCTGTCTTCACCATTCGACTTCTGCACCAGCACGATTGGTGACGCATACAGAGCTGTCGACACGCGTATGATATCCAGGCTTAACAGTTATGTTTTATTATTTTTTAACAACCGGTGTCGATTTTGTAAGAACAATGTCTATTTTCACGCGATTGCACTTGCCGATGTCCTTCAAGTCTTCACTAATACACCCCGGATATTCACCAAGCAGTTTCTTTAAACAGTTCAATTCGTTTTCCGACAAATTTTCACCCGCGTCTACATTCTCTCGTTTCATCGCGAGAACGTGGCAATTGCCATTCTCATTGATCACCCGTGCTTGTGATAAAACATCAGTCCCAATTATTAGGTCGTATCGCATAACGATGTTGTCGACGACTGCTCAGTGCAGCTCACGCTACCACCGGCAAAACCTTCGAGAATGTCTTTGCACTGAGCAATTTGGTATTGCAATACGTTGGCGATTGATTTCTTAACAATCGATTTTGCACTGCCAGAGTCTATCAACGCGCGACATTTCACACCACTCACGAGTATTTGTCTTACGATCGGTTCGGCGACCCTTTCACGATCTTTAATCGCATTTATTTGCGAAGCACCGCGGCCATTTTGCCCAGGGCAATTTTTAATGTCATGGCCCGTACGATTACACTTTTCACATCAAGTGGAGATGTGCCCACGTTCACGACAATTGTAACAGATGCGGCCGTCTGCCGCTCCACCAAATGTATTCTCTCTTACTGCACTACTAGCCTGCTTTCTGGCAGCACAGTCACTTTCGCATCATTTTTTTCCCGCCGACACGTTTATGAATGATTGTGACATATCGGAGCACTTCTCAAACTGCATTACCGACAACGTTTTCTTCATAGTTTCATCAACCCGTTTATCAAATATTTTATAATTGCCTGGTCATCGACACACGCGCCTACCCAAGGCCAGTACTCGGTAGTAGTATTCTGCCATTGGTTCACCCTCTTTTACATGCTCGCGCATGAGTATCATATGAATGTCGGCCATATTGTCCCCGCACGGAAAATCATTTAAAAATGTTGTCATAAATTTTGTCCAGTCCCGGAATACTAGTTGGGAATCGACCCACTACTTGGACACACCTTTCAACTTTGTTTGAGCCGCAAACAATATGATTTTTTCATCCCACCCGTATGCGGATTGTAGTTGCTGCACACGGTGTACGAATTCCACCAACCGCAGGCTGCCTTGACACGGATAAAATTCCGGCAAAATTGCAGACACGTCGCGTACGTTGCACATGGAACCACCAGTACTGATATCAGCCACCGTTTTTTGTCACACACCGTTCGCGTTCACCTCCATTGCCTGCACTGACAATGCCTGGAGGGTCTCGAATTGTCGATCATTTGGTCCTCTCGCGACACTTGTCGACATCCACGGCAAATTCGTTCGGAAGCCACTTGCGTTCAACAACGCTTCTTGTGTATTGTTCGGTGCTGCATACACTGATTGTATGTATGCTGGCTGCGCCAATGTTGCTGCTTGCTAGCATCGCATGAGGCTCCTAATTTTTTAAGGACCTTACACACATTTTGATGAAAATGACTATGGTACATTTTTGCTATTATTTCGATGCGAATGTGTATTCTGCCAAATAACTTGGCTGTTTTGTATTGCTTGATATTTCTTCTTAGATATTCATATACTTCGTAACTTGATTTATGAAACATCTGTACAATTTTAGCCATCAGAAAAAACGCCTTAAAATTCAAATTTTTCCGACTTTGAGGTCCAATTACCGCGGCATTTTAAAACTTATACAAATAAGTTGCATCGGAAAAGAAGCCGTGTGGTGTTGTTAATGCGATAAGGTGAAAATGATGTCAACCGGTTTATTGGTTTAGAAATTACGATCAAAAATATGGAAAAAGTAGAGGGAAAAACTGAAAAAATGACACGGTACCTATATCTCACTAACTAGAGCTGCTAGAAAAAATCTAAGGATAGATTCGAAATCAGCGCACCCAAATTAGTAAGAAACAGTAGAAAAACTCCATGCAACAGAAAAAAAGTGTTTTTTTGTTGTGCTGTGTTATCAGTTACATACATGTGTTAATACTTTGAAGGTAATGTAACTTTACTTTCATATTTTTTAAAGGTGCGTATGTAACACCAACTGAAGTTTAAGTTATTTATTTTTCAATTTTATTGATCTATACGCAAGAATGAATATTTATTTATATTGTTTATCTATTTGACCTCTATATAAAAATGTGACTGAAATGTTTGTTAATGGTTTTGTTTGTTTTGGTTGTGATTGAATAAAAATATTTGATTTAATTTGAAATATATTGAATTTTTTCTTTGGTAATCGGTACCGGCATCGGCCAAAAACAGTATCGGCCGATACTTAGGATGCCGATACATCGGTATCGGCATCGGCCGAAAAATGGGTATCGGTCGAACACTATATATAACATTTCCCAAATTTAATAAAAGGATTTTTTGCCACTTTGACGAGATGGGCGGTTTTTCATCGACTGAGATGCTCACACAGCAGCAAATCATCTACTAAATAATATTCAAAGGGTGTGTTTCTTTTTGCTTGTTGAGTTTAAAATTTGATCAAAAAATTAATTTGATTTTGAATAAATTAATACTGTGCTACAGTCAGGTTGCCATACATTGGTCATAATTTGCTGTCTCTTCTCTGACGTTACATTAAGACGCTTCCGCGCAAAGCTCCCAATATCGTTGCTTAACCCTTTCAACATGCTACTTTGTGGACGTCTGAACCCTCAGTGGTTTCAGGAATACATTTTTTGTTGGTCCTTAGAATAGTTTGAAGTTTTAGGAAAAATACGAAATTAATAAACTGAATATTTAAGTTTAACACTAGAACTACCGGGAGCGGTCATTTGACGGTTTTCAGTTTTTGATTAACCGTAGCTCGAAAACGGTTTAAGTTACGAATCTGATTCTCCTTGACTTTTAATATTTTGCACTAAGCTCAATATTCTAAAATTTTGCAATCACTGCGCCGATCTGTTCGGTATTGCAATGTCGGGATACTGATTCGTAAGAGTATCAATCCTCTTACGGCTCAGGAAGCCCTCAGTCCCGATATTTATATCAGTCATCCGTAGAAGAGCCCTCTTCGCCTGGGTCTGTATGTGCAAGTGAAGAGGTGTTAGTTCTAGGAGAACATCCATAGATGCTGTGGGACACGTTCTCATAGCCCCCGTTATGCATACGCATGCCAGTCTTTGTAGCTTGCTGAGCGCTTTGATGGTGGTTAGTTGGCTTGTCTTGTTTACCCAGACAGCTGAACCATACGTTATCATAGGTCTCACGATCGCCGTGTAGATCCATCTCAGAATATTCGGAGTGCAGCCCCAACTTTTGCCTGCTATGGACCTACAGGTCATGAAGACCCTGGTGGCCTTCCTTATCGTTTCCTCCAAATGTCCTTTCCAGAGTAGTTTCTGATCTAGTATAACTCCTAGATATTTCACCTGCTTCTGGAATTCTAGCTCTATCCCATCCAGACGGATTGGTCTAAGGGCGTCAAGTTTATATCTTCTAGTGAATGGTACAATGGTGGTCTTCGCCGGGTTTATATTCAGCCCCACCTTTGTGCACCATTTCTTGGTTAACCTTAGTCCTAAAGTTATCCTATCCCGCAGGGTATCTTCGAATTTCCCTCTGCACAGGATTACAATGTCATCCGCATAACCCTGGACCGTTAGGCCAGCGTTAGTCAGCTCCTATAACAGGTCATCAACCACAAGGCTCTACAGAAGCGGGGATAGTACCCCTCCCTGTGGACAGCCCCTGGTTGTTTTAGCTATTACTAGGCCGCCCGTACTAGTCTGTATCTCCACCAAGTAACGAGCATACTGTGTATACGACCTCTTAGAGGGTTTGTCAGGCCCCTTCTGGTTAGAGAATTGTCTATAACTTCATGAGAGGTATTGTCGAAGGCCCCCTCGATATCCAGGAAGGCACATAGAGCCATTTCCTTCTCTTCTAGACTTTCCTGTAGCTCACTTGTCAGCTGGTATAGAGCAGTTTCGGTGGAGCGTCCTGCCCGATATGCATGCTGACAAGTGTGAAGAGGACTGTCTAATAGGACTTTCGTCCTTACATAGTTGTCCACAACCTTCTCTAGAGTTTTCAGTACAAATGAGGTAAGGCAAATTGGTCTGAAGGATTTCGGGTGAAGTGGATCCTTCTTCCCTGCCTTCGGTATAAAGACCACCTTTGCCCTTCTCCAGGCTTCTGGTATATAACCCAGTGCCAGACTGGCTCTAGTTATCTTCAAGAGATGGTGTCTAACAAGACCCATCCCTTTCTGTAGTAGGGCCGAAAAGATGCCATCCGGTCCAGGTGATTTCAGTGGTTTAAATGTGTTCACCGCCCACTGCACCCTTTCCTCCGTGCGAATTTCCTTTGCCACTATCCAATCTCTTTTAGAGATCCAGCGTAGTGCTTCATCCTGTCCCGCCCCTCTCCAAGCAATAGAACCCGGGAAGTGAGTATCTAGAAGTAGCTGAACCTTCTCTTCCTCACCCTCGGTAAATTCCCCATTGCTTTTCCTGAGGTTGGTAGAGGACGGGCTGTGACCCTTTGCCATAACCTTGTAGAGTCTAGATGCCTTGCAGGTTTGCTCTATATTCTCGCAGAAATTCCTGAAATTTCTGCGCTTGGCTTCCCCGATCTCCTTATTATACAGGGTCAGTGTGCTCAGTTCCCGGTACGTTTAGCCCGGTTGAATAGCCTGCGAACCTTGCTTCGCAGTGTGCTTAGGTCTTTGCTCCACCAGCGTACGTCCCTGGATGATTCAATGTTGCTAACTGGGCAGCAGTCCTCATATGCATCAATAATTGTTTTATTGCAGCAATTCACAATAGTGTCTAGTTCCATGGAGTTCCTGATGTTGTCCCCCATCCGATAGTTGGTACAGTTTAGGCTCAGTGTTTCCTGGAACCTTTCCCAGTCTGTTTTCCTGGGATTTCTCAGAATTTTCCTAACTGAAGCAGAGCCTTCAATGGCAAAATGTATTTTTCTATGATCCGACATTGAAGGCTCACCAGACACTCTCAAGTTTTTAACCAGTTCGGAGCTTAGAGTGATTCCTAGGGTAATGTCTAGGGCATCCTCTCTCGAACTGGTTACAAACGTTGGTATATTCTCCACGTTAAAAATTTCTAGTTTATTGCTGACAATAAATTCTAAAAGGTACTCACCCCTTTGATTTGTATCGCTGCTTCCCCAAGCTTCGCTGTGCGCATTTGCGTCGCAGCCTAGTATCAGTGGCAGCTTTTTCTTCTCACAGTACTTTACCAGTTTAGAGACAGCCTCTGACGGAGCCAGGTTGTCCTCTCCTGGGAAGTAGCCTGTGGCCATCACAATGTCCTGCGCGGTCCCGTGTATTTGAACCGGTATCTGTATCGCAACCAGATCCCTAAAAAGGAAGTCTGCAAGACAAAGATAATTCAAACCATTGCGCTGGCTCTCGACGTCGTTGCGTCGGTTGCTGATGTTATTTCACAACCGTTATGAAATTCATACACGGACTCGTTCGAACGCCGCTGCACGGACACTGCCGATGTCACCAGTGCCTGGACCTGCGAAGTTAATGCCTCCACTACACTCCGTAGAGCATCAACATCCTCACGCAGCCCAGCTCCTGCACTCCCATCGCTTTCATCGTCCGCCACCGCTTCAAAATCACCGACGGTCACACCACACTCACACAGCCACGCGATTATCTCCGTTTTCGTACCCGTCGATTTCCCCTCGAGTTCGGCCAGCTTTTGTTTGAGCCGCCGCACACTTAGATGGTGGAGATCCATCCCTTCTGATTTGGGCAGGAGACCAAAGTTTAGTTTACAAAAAAGAGTTTTATTGATTTTATTTCCTCGAACGACGCGAACAGGACGAGTGCCACCGAACGGCTCCAGTTAGCATGACCAAAACCTCAAAACAGTGCTGCCAGATGCCCTTTATGTGTGCAGTAATCTTGCGTACCAGTGCCAGCAGCAACTATACACGACGCACAGTGCTTCGACTCCATACAAAATTGCGACAAAAATAGAAGGAGTACGTGAAATTCGCTGAAAATTTGCAGTCTAAGTCATTTTGGGCTGCTGACTTCAGAATTTGTGTTTGTTTAAAAAAAAAATATATATAGTTTAAAAAAATCTAATATACATATATGGTTATATATTATTTTATCATCACCGAGCCATAACCGCTGGAGCTATAATGATGAAATTTGGTCAAAAGTTGTATTTTGGAAAGCCAACCCTTAAAAAGAAGCGATTTCATAAACGTCGACCTTGAAAAGGCGAAAAGGGGGTGGTGAAGCTTATATGGACGGACATCGTTTTTTGGTCGGATTGTTTTAAAATTGTGTATATGTATACTAATAAGGCAATAACAAAAGACGTATTTTAGCGTTTTTCTAAATTCGTCATTTAAAGGGTGGAAAGAGGGCGGTAAAGTTGCTTAAAGGATATATTTTTTGTTTATTTGATATCTGTAGAGCTTAACATGGAGATGAGACAGGTGAATATGCAATTCAGCTCAATTTATAACGGCGAGACTATTATAAAAATTATTCTTCAAAATTAGACCTTCTTCAAAATTTGACATTCCTCTTTTTTTTAGAATATATTAGCCTTAAATCACATTTTAGCAAACAAATTCCATAATAAAAATGAAAAAATTGTATAATATGGCTCATAATGGGTTAAATAGGCGTGCCAAACCTATTTTTATAAAAAACATTCATAGTTCGTGGCATTGACTTGGTTGCACATTTTGGTCGCAATTTTAACTCAAGCGATTTCTGTAAAAAAATCAACATTAGTAGTTTTGAAAAAATTGAATATTTTCCAAAGGCGCAAAAAGACGCAGAATTTTTTTTGCGGACTTAAGAGAAGAAAGTCCATCTAAAAAAGTTCATAAAAAGAATTTACGCCAGTTAACGCCATTCGATTTAAATTACCTTTCTAAATTTGGTTATTTTTAATTTTCATTGGTTAAAAAACATTCATTTTTGAAAATTCGTACAAAAAAAATTATTTATGCTAAACAAAAAAAACCGATCAGCGGTCTCGCTCCTATCAATGTAATTTTAATTTTAAACGAAATTAGTAGCCTATCTACAACAACACATTTTCTACAATTTTTTTTATACAAGCACCTAAATTTCATTTTTCCCCTTCATAAATTTTTGTAAAAATATATCCGATTTTGAAAAGCTATATCTCCTAATCTCGACAATTTTTCGAGAAAGTATAGGGTGTTTTTTTTAGAGGTTTGTTTTTCGAATAGAGATAAAACTGGCATTTTGTGGTCAAATCTGGCAACTCTAATGTCAGTTATGTTCAGTTTGGTTTGCCATTTCATCATGAACAGGTTGACAAAAGAACAACGCTTGCAAATCGTGCAAATTTATTTCGAAAATAATGGTTCAGTTCGCGAAGTTTACCGCAAGCTCCGTCCATTTTATGGTCGACATAATCGTCCATCAGAGCAATTAATTCGGTTAACCATGGGTCGTTTTCGCACTACGTTTACTCTATGTGATAATACGCATCCGCAGAGACGTCGAACAGTGCGCACCGAAGAAACAATTGCCGCTGTAGAGCAAAATGTTGAAGAGGACCCGAATGAATCGATTCGCCACCGTGCACAGCAATTGGAGCTTTGTCCATCAACTTTATGGAAGATTTTGCGCAACATGAATGTGGATGAGTTGTGGTTCCAACAAGACGGCGCTACATGCCACACAGCGCACGTCACAATCGATTTATTGAAGGAAACATTCGATGAGCGCATAATTTCGCGGAATGGACCTGTCAATTGGCCACCAAGATCGTGTGATTTGACACCATTGGATTATTTTCTTTGGGGATATGTGAAGTCGCTCGTCTACGCCAACAAACCAGAAACGTTAGGGGACTTGGAAGCCAACATTCGTGGCGTTATTGCCGACATACGGCCCCAAATGCTCGAAAAAGTGGTTGAAAATTGGACCTGTAGAATTGGCTTTATTCGAGCCAGCCGCGGCGGCCACATGCCCGAAATCATATTTAAACATTAATGGCATAAAATTATCCTTCCAATAAAGCCAAATTGATGGACATTAAAACGATTTTCTTGTGTTTTATTTCAATTCGAAGTTCTATACCTCTAAAAAACACACCCTATATTTCGGATCCAGCTTAATTAAACAATTACCTTTAACATGATACTACTTTTGTCAAAATCCGCGATAATTTTTTTTCGTATTTTTGTCCACTCTCGAAGCACTGTGCGACGGATGCCGAATTTAGCTCCATGTGGGTTAAATTCAATATCCAGTCGCACATTCTGCACTTCTGCATTCTATATAGAAGCCCGAATTCAGGTAGATATTTTACTTATAACAAGTTTGATCTTCTCTCTGATTCTATTTCTCATATTCTGGAATCGTATCCGAATAGTGAAATTGTAGTTGCTGGTGATTTCAATATTCATAATTCCAATTGGCTACGCCATTCCAGCCACACAACTCCTGAAGGCTTATTTGTCGAGCTCTTTACCGAGTCTAATAACTTGACTCAAATAGTGCATGAACCAACGCATATCCCCTGCGTTGCGGGGCAAGCTCTCAATACTCTAGACCTTTTTATCACTTCACATCATGAAAAATATGAAACACGGACCATTGTACCAATTTGGCGTCTTTCTCATGCTCTTCTATCCGCAATGCTTCGCCCTTAGCCCCGAAGCGCCTATTGTGGATGTATGATAAAGCTAACTGGAGTGGACTTAATGATTTTTTTGCCCACTTCAATTGGAAATTGTGTTTTTTGATAGAAACATAAATGCCGCAGCCAAAATGGTTGAAGAAATAATATTATTGGGAATGCGGTCCTTCATCCCCAATAAGCAAATTTGCATTAAACCTAAGGACAATCTCTGGTTTAATGAGACATGCAGAATTGCTGTCAGGTCTAAAGAGGAAGCTTTCAGAACATAGCAGGCATATAAAAATGCTGCCACAAGCTAGAAATCGATGCAATGCCATCCTAAGGCGCCAAAAGTTTCTGCACGAACAGCGCCTAAGGGAAAAAATTCTTCAATGCCAGCGTGGTAGTAAGAACTTCTGGTCATTCGTTAAGAAGGTGAAGAACCAAACATCGTCTTCGATTCCAACTCTTCTTAAAAACGATCAAATTATCACTCACTCGGTTGATAAAGCTAATTTGTTGGCTAAAATTTTCGCAGAGAATTCCTCTCTGCCCCCCAGCGATCAACCACTACCCGTAGTCGAGAACGTCTCTTGCTCTATGCCAGAAATTCATTTTCGGACATGGGTAGTTAAAAGAGTGCTTGCAAATCTCGATGTAAATAAGGCTTTAGGGACGGACGGGATTCCAGGCCTTGTTTTAAAAAAGTGCGCTACCTCACTGGCTTGTCCATTACGCAAACTTTTCAACATGTCATACACCACAGGTGTATTTCCGACGTGCTGGAAGGTGGCAAATGTTCAACCAGTTCCTAAAAAAGGCAAGACTACTGACCCTGCGAACTACCGACCTATAGCAATCTGCTCGGTGCTTTCGAAAGCAATGGAAAGCATTGTTAACTTCAACCTTGTGAAATATCTGGAGCACAATAAATTGCTAGGTAGGTAGGTAGGTAGGTGTGGCTGCTCCAGGAGGAGCACACTTAGGCCAGGCGGCCCATTGTGATACCACATGAGACCGAGCATCATTTCGCTCACTCGTTAAACCATTTGGAGCTATTAACGAAGCTTAGTAGACGGCGTATGGTCTTATCAGCTAGATCTTCTAGACTTCCGAAGAAGAAGTTGCCTAAGTGGGTTTGCCTTCTTCTGGATAAAGCAGGACAGTAACATAGGAAGTGAGGAATATTTTCTTCCTCCTCCTCGTCCAGACAGCTGCGACAGAAGTCGTTTGAAAACAGCCCCATCCTTTTTGCGTGGGTACCGATTAGGCAGTGACCCGTAAGGACACCGATCATGGTTCTGATCTGGGCTCTGTTTAGTGAGAGGAGTTCTTTAGAACGTCGAGTATTTAATGTTGGCCAAAGTTGGCGCGCAAGGAGGCTTGTGTTGCCTTCAACCCATCTTAAATTCGTATCGTGTATAGAGCTCGCATGAGTACGAAGCTTACATGTTAAAAGAGGGACACCGAGCGTGGTCAACTCCTGGCCTAACTGCTCAGTAGTGCCCTGTCTCGCGAGCTCGTCCGCTCTACAGTTCCCTGGAATATCCCTATGATCTGGAACCCAGCATAGGCGAATATGAAGCTGCTTGGCAGTCTCGTTAAGAGATTTGCTGCAGCTAAGAACGGTCTTTGATGTTATTTTGACCGCATCCAGAGCTCTAAGAGCTGATTGGCTGTCCGATGATATAAGGATACCATTAGCCGATATCCTGTTTACCCTGAGCCAATCGGAGGCTGCACAGATTGCTGTGACCTCAGCCTGGAAGACACTAGAGTAATCTGGCAACCTGAGCTTTAAATTAAGGTTTAATCCTTCTGAATAGATACCACAGCCCACCTGACCAAGCAGTTTCGATCCATCCGTATAAATATGGATATCACTGCTGGCAGGGGGCGCACCCAGCTCCCATTCGGCTCTAGATGGGATTAAAACATGATAGTCCTTATCAAAGGACAGGCTGGGTGTCATGTAGTCAACATTCTGAGATATGCCTTTGAAATAATTTAGAATAGAAGAGTGCCCGTACCGCCCAATTCTCCATTGCGCAGAGGCGCGCATCCTGATGGCAGCATTGGCGGCCAATTGCTTCCCCAGGATATCCAATGGGATTAGGTGGAGCACAACGTCTAAAGCATTAGTGGGAGTAGTCCGCAGGGCCCCACTTATACATAACTCTGCGGACCTTTGAATTTTAGCAAGTATTTGGGAGTGAGACCTTTTGGCCAATGAAGGCCACCAGACTACTATTCCGTATAACAATAGAGGTCGAACAACGGCGGTATACAGCCAGTGTACGATATGAGGTCTTGTACCCCATACATTGCCTATCATCCTTTTACATGTATAAAGGGCAATACTGGCTTTCTTAGCTCTCTCCAGGACGTTGGGTTTCCAGTTAAGTTTCCTGTCTAACACAAGTCCCAGATATTTAGCGGTTTCCGAGAATTTCAGATCGATCCCTAGCAGCCGCGGGGGATCAATATCAGGTATTCTATGTTTATTTGTGAAGAGAACTAGCTCCGTTTTATGTGGGTTGACGCTAAGACCACATTCTATAGCCCAATTTGTTAGGATGTTCAAGCCATGTTGCAACACATCGCTGATAATTGAAGGAAACTTTCCGGAGACCGCAATAGCAACATCATCTGCGTAGGCGACCACCCGGCACCCCGCCCTCTCCAGACGTATTAGCAGTGTGTTCACCGCTAAATTCCAAAGAAGAGGCGAGAGGACCCCTCCCTGGGGTGTCCCCCTTTTTACAGATCTCTGTGCAGATGCGGTACCAAGACTTGCATTGATGACGCGGCTATGAAGTAGCTGCTCAATCAGTGCTACTAGCGGCACACCTACACCTAGGTCTGCAAGTGCGTCGGTGATGGCCTCCGATCTGATGTTGTTAAAGGCCCCTTCAATATCCGTAAAAGATACCATAGTGAATTCTTTGCACTCAAGTGATTTCTCTATGGTATGGATTAAGCAGTGCAGAGCGGTTTCTACCGATTTACCCCTGCAGTACGCATGTTGTGAGGGCGAGATTGGTCGATCGACCAACAACTGCCTAATATGAATATCCACTAACCTTTCCAAGATTTTGAGAAGGAAAGAGGAGAGACTAATCGGTCTGAGGTCTTTTGGATGAACATGCGAGCTTTTGCCAGCCTTAGGTATGAAAACTACCTTCACATGTCTCCAGATACTGGGTATGTGATTCAGGACTAGGCAGCTCCTCATGATCTCCTGTAGCCATGGAAGAATTAGGTTCTTGGTGACCTGAATCTCTATCGGGGCAACGCCGTCTGGCCCCGGCGCTTTGTAGGGTGAAAAGCTATCTACCGCCCATAACAATTTCTGTCTAGTCACAATGAGGTCGACTTCTGAGACCGGTGGACGGTTTCCCGACCAGGGGTCCGTCAAGTCCCTAGAGCCACCTGGGAAGTGTGTGTCTAGCAGAATATCAAGTGATTCTTCACTACTAGAAGCCCATGACCCGTCTTCCTTTTGGAGGTAAGAGGTATTAGATGGACATTTAGAGAGTATTTTCCTGAGCCTGGAGGATTCGGTAGTAAGTTCTATGTTACCACAGAAGTCTCTCCAAGACTCCCTCTTAGCTTTTCTTAACCTGTTTTTATAGGCTTTGAGAGCCAGCTTGTATTCTAGCCAGACTTCGTCCGTGCAGGACCGTCTAGCTTTATTGAATAACTTCCTGGCTGCTCTGCGGAGCTCACTGATTTCAGCACACCACCAGGGGGGTCTGAATCTTTTCTGCGTGGACAGCTTCCTCAATGGGCAAGCTACTTCTAGGGCCGTATTCAGCATCGACGTGAATGACTCAACTGACTTATTAAGTGCATCCTTACTGTCGAGCGGTCCTGGAATATCAGTTGGGAGAAGGCACTGGACCGTATCGTAATAAAGAGGCCAGTTGGCCTTTTTTAAATTCCTAAAGAGGGGTTGACTTGGGACATTATCCAAGATCTCCCATAATATGTATCTGTGATCCGAGAAGGAGTGATTGGATACCCTCCAATTACTCAGTCGGTTCGATACAGTTTGAGAGGCAAGAGTGAGATCGAGAACTTCTTGCCGGTTTCTAGTAATAAAGGTAGGTTCTTTACCTTTATTACATATGTGAAGATTAGTGGAGAGGATAAAATCGAAAAGAACTTCGCCTCTTGTATTAGTATCTGAGCTGCCCCACACTTCATGATGCGCGTTTGCGTCACAACCTATCAACAAATCTACGCTATCATTAGCAGCATGATGTACTAACCTGGATAGGCCGTCTTCTGGAAGGGATTGATGGTCGTGTGCCAAGTAGGCCGAGACGATCCAGATCTTCTTCGAATCGAGCTCGATGCTTGCCGCTACCATGTCCCCGTTGCTGTAATTCGAGAGCAGAAATGTACTCAGTTTATTGCTGACTAATATGCACGCCCTAGGCCTGCCTGCCTGCGTTGCATAAAGCAATTTGTGTGTATTAGTCCTGAGGCCGCGTACCAGGCCGTTCACCACCCACGGCTCCTGGATCAGGACGATGTCATCTCCGTGCGTTGCCAAGCGGAGAATGAGGCTGGCGGCCGCAGCCTTAGAGTGGTGGAGGTTAATTTGCACCACCTTCAGCATTACTGCTTCGAGTGGTACTAGTGGCCCCCACCACGGTGATGTTAGCCGCGTCCTCGGGGTCTGACTCCAGCAGATCTTCTTCGTACATCAGGGATGAACGAAAGAAGTCCGCCAGCTCCATGTCAGTGTCATCACTAACACTAGACCCGTGCGTGGAGGCAGTTTCAGTTGCATGCTTCTGGTCGGCTACAACTGAAATACCGGCGGCAGAGTTGGACAGGGATAAGGTTGGATTGGAAGAGGCAATCACTGGTCGGGGGGCACTTTCCGCAAGCTTTTGGTCAGCTACAGTTGGTGCTTCCGACGCAGCTTTGACGCCGCTGGTGTCACCGTCTTTCTTGAAGACCCTCATGGTTATGGAGGAGAAAGCATAGCCAATGACTCCATTTGTGGCTGACAAGGGGGCCAGGGAATTTGAGTCCACCAAGAAAATGGCGGATCTAAAGTCCCCTCTCGGCTCTTCCAGCCGAATCACCCTCCAATTGGAAGTCACCAGCTTTGGGTTGCTTCTCCGAATTATCTCCAGGATAACTTTCGGGTCAGAGGGTTCAGCTGGGATCCAGGCACGCGCTCTTGGCCGGCTAGGGACCTGATCCTTAGCAACGACCTTAAGTTTCGCGCCTGGCCATACTTCGCCCACCCTGGAGATCGCGATCTTAAAAAGATCCACGGACCTTTGGTCAGCGCAAGCGATCAGCTTCACATGGCCCTGATGCCATCCGCTGTCGCGACAAGAAGGAGCATCGCCAGGATGCTCGTCCAGGATAGGGAGGAAGATAGGTGTTAGCCTGGCCTCAACCGTCTTCCATTGATCAGGCGAAATGCTGCCGTCGGGGTCGCTCTCGTCGACCACCGCCACTATGATGTGGCCTGCGAGAATTTCGCTGAAGGTCCTCGGGGCAGCTGAAAGGCTGCACGGTTTTTTAGCCTCCGGGTGGGTGGTCTCCTCTACTGACCGCTGACGCTTTGAAGAGAAATTAGGTCGGTTCGGGTTGATATCACCTTCCTCCACGACCCGCGTCGCCCACTTAAGCGAAGCTTTCTGCTTCTCCGTGCGTTGCTCTACCGGAGTTAGTTTAAGGCGTTCAATTAAACGCAGGGCAACGCGACGGTTTTTATAAGCCAACTTTGAAGGCGCTTGTTTGGCACTGGAAGCTGTTGGCAGAGCAACCGGTTTAGCCAAATTTTGCGCCGCCTTACTGGTACCAGGTCTGGTATCCAAAGTGCCAGAAGGCTCTAAAGTTGCGTTTTTGGACCGCATGTCCGGTTTCGGAAGGGTTGTTACACCCGGGTTTTGGGGAGGAATCGTACGTCCATGAGAAGCGTTTTTAGACCGCACGTCTGGAATACTCCTTTTAGGAGGATTCATAAGCAAAAAACCTGCAAAAAAAAGTAAAATGCGAAATAAAAAACAAATATATAAAAAACGGGATTATTTAAAGATTGTTTTGCAATCCAAACTGGGTGGCATCGCTGTCCATGAAAATTGCAGCTGACGAAAACAGATCACTGCAACTAAATGGCGCTGCCAACCACAACCTTACCACACAGATGGCGCTGGTGGCCAGCACCACCCATATGCAGAAATGGCGGGAATAACTTGCACGTCCACCTGTTGCGGGGGAGCACCCAGCAGCTCCGCGTATTTGCGTGTCCAGCGCCGTCGGGAAAACTCAGGAGTTGGCTGCAGTGTCTCGCTGTGTGTTGCGCCGCAACCACCGGACCTTCGCAGACTTACCTTTTTGGCGGCAGCTCCTTCCCTGCAGCGCCAGCTACCACGGCGCAGAGGTTGGTGTCCCACGAAGCAAAAAAAAAACCACCGAAGCAGCAGGAATTCACTTCACACGCGAACGCGCAACCGAAATTTATAAGAAGTCTCGGACGTATGGAAAAAGAACGTTTATAAACGATTAAAAATCAATTAATTTTGATTTTATTCACAGCACCGAAAAAAATTTGCGCACAGTATCAAGAGTGGCGTTGCCAGATCTCCACAATAAATTGCTAAGTGACCGCCAATACGGCTTTCGAAGACAGCGATCGACGGGCGACCTTATGGCGGTCCTCACCGAGAAATGGAACCATAGCATTGTAGACCTCGGTGAAAGCAAGGTTGTTGCATTGGATATTTCCAAGGCCTTTGACCGAGTGTGGCATAAAGCACTCGTGTCTTGTGATTGCCTATGGCGTCGGCAGTATCTTCCCTCGTTGGATTACGAGCTTTCTCTATGATCGCTCTATTCGTGTTGTAATAGACGGCATAGCCTCGGAAAAGCATTCCCTTAGCGCGGGAGTGCCGCAGGGTTCGGTCCTTTCTCCAACCCTTTTCCTCATCTTCATCAACGACCTATTGTCGTCGACGATGAATCCCATCTACTCGTTTGCGGATGACAGCACCATTTGTCATTCATATTCCTTCACAAAGCGCCCCAGTTCTGTGGAGATTGAGAGAGAACGGCGCCGTATGAATGACACACTTAATAGCGACCTACAAACAATCTCCAAGTGGGGTCAGGCGAACAGGGTCGATTTTAATCCTCGCAAGACCCAATGTTGCCTGTTATCCCACAAACGAGTCTCCCCACATCCCAACACATCCCTGGTTATGGGTGGTGTGAGTATTGCGGAATCGGCAGCTCTTGATGTTCTGGGCATGTCCATTAAGAACGATCTTCGTTGGAACGATCATATTTTTGGCGTGTCGAAAGAAGCAGCCTCGGCTTCCTAAAGCGGTGCAAAAAATATTTCACTCCGTCTGATCTTCGCATTATTTACACCACCTATATCCGACCTAAAATGGAATTTAACTCGCACCTATGGGCGGGGGCTTTAAAAACCCATTTGGAGCTCCTGGACCGGGTGCAAAACCGTGCGATCAAGCTTATAGGGGACAGTAGGGCATCCAGCTCTATTGACTCCTTAGGACATCGTCGAAACGTGGCATGTGTGGCATTATTTTATCGATACTTTTTCGGTAATTTCTCAGTGGAGATGAGCACCTTGCTGCCGTCACACCGGGTATTCCCCCCGGCAGCCCGTTTGAACACTGGCGCCCATGCAATCCACGTTGATACGATGTTTCAGCGCACTACAGAGAAAGTTCGTTTCTGGCCCGTACATCGCGGTTGTGGAATGGTCTCCCTGCAGATATTTTCCCCAGCACTTATGATCTCGATGGGTTCAAGCAAAGAAAATAAACATACAGAATGCGCATGTCATACAAGCAAAAATTTTGTATGGCGGGTTCTAACGTTGGAACCCGCGCTCTGCGCTCACAGATCACCTATGTGGTGAGAGCGTTGCATTACAAGCGAGAACGTAGTTTTATGTGTTGCGCTCTCTGATTGCGCTTATTGCGAGTCTGCGTTAGCACACTGCTGCGGCGTGGGATGATTGGGAGATGAAGACGATGTTCTGTTGTTGTTGCGCTAGCGAAAAGCTGACATTTTTTAACGATTTCTATTTTCTGGGTGGCTTTTGTTCTTCTTCTATAAGCGTCGCATATTGCTCCCGAACTCACTGCCGACTGCAGTGTGCGCGAAATCATAGAAAAGAAATTAAAATATGGTTGGCATGGCGACTTATATGATCGCTACAAGCAATAACAAATAAGTAATAATAAGTAATCAACAAAGACAATCAAAAAGGGAAATGGAAAGAAAGAAAGTCGTTTCTATTAGCCCGCAATAATTGTTAAAGTCCCGTTGTTTGGAACTTTTTTACGGCTCACATATACATAATTCTTGCGTAAAAGAACTAAAATTAAAAAAATCTTGGATTTTAAATCTACTGTCCCATTATTCGTCACTAAACCATTCTGAAGTAAAATTCTTGCATTAGTCGCATATATGTACATTTGTACTGTATATGCCTCAATACCGACTTTTTTAGGCTCCGACTGAAAGGTTGTGAAAAAAACCAATCAGCAACACAAAAAAGCATACACACAAAAACTACAAGAACAAAAATCATTAGCGTTGTTGTTTATCGCAGAAAGCCGGTTGCACTAAATCGTCCAAAATAAAACTGCACTTCACTTCACTGTGGTTACTAGACTGACGCTCCGGTAAACCGGAGCCTTTATTTATAACTTACTTTCTAGTACCTACTTGCTAAAAATATTCTTATCCTAACGCTTGCCAGCGCATGCATGTGCGTAGGTAGCTTGACCCGACATGCATGGCTACCTAAATACACAGCGCGATAAGAGCGTGCAGCCAGTATCTGCTGACCGGCGCGCTCCCATCGTGCCTGTGTTACATGAATCCTCGCAGCAGGCACCACTTGATAAGAGCGACCAGATGTTGGTTATCTCGTGGTGCCGGTGCAGGATTCAACATATTGCCCCCGTTGAAAGGGACAACCTTTCAACATGTGTATATTTTCGAACCGTTCATATTTTCTTAGAATTCTAAGCGTGGCAGAGCTAGGGCAGCGAGGCTGGTCTCAGTTTCCGAGCTATCCAGCAGAGTGCGATGATTACGGCTATTATTACCACCCACGTTGTGACCGATGATCCGTAGTGGATAGCATGGTGAACATCAATATCGACTGGAAGACCCATAATTGTTTTAGTTATCGGGATTTCTGGTATCTTGAATGTTTCCATCTCGCCTCTTAACTTTAAGTTCCTTAAGCCCGGTAGTTGAGTGCTGATGTTTATGGCTGGGGTAACAAAATCCACCGCTGTAGTATACACCTCATATGACCACAAGTTAACTGCCGTGGTCGTCATCATGCAGTTTGGTTCGAGCTGCAGCATACCTTGCCCTTCAATTGTAACGCTTCGACGATTGTCTTCACAGTTTATCTCGGCTTCCGTCGGTTCAGTCACGGAAAAAATCCATGAATTCGCTGCTTGTAACTGTACCCAGAATGGGCGCTGTGGAGTAATGGTTATTTCACAGCTTTTCGGCACGTTTCGTCGATTGAAGAACAGCTCTACTTCGCAATTTTCTGCCGTGTGCGTGTTGTAGAGTGGTTGCGTTTGTGGACAAACTGTAATGTTGGTCAGGTGTCGGCAGTGGCCGAACTTGTCTGCCGTTAACCCGTAGTACATTGTCTTCTGCTCGTTGATCATCAGATACTCGTAATTAGCCTTGACACTTATGGAGTATCCATCGTGTACTGTTGGATTCGGGTAAATTCTATAGACTGCCAGTGTGTTGATACTGATTAAAGGAATTCTTATGTTGACGAGGACGTATTTCTTCGTAGTCTTTACTGTCGTCCGAGCAATATGAGCTAGTTCGATTGGATTCGTCTCTGGCAGCTTTACATTTTCCTTCAGATTCAGCCTTATGATATCGATCTGTCGTCGGAACTGGTCTAAGCGCAGAAGCCTTTCCATGAAGTTGCCCTTGGAGTTCCAGAGTGCTTCTATTAGATCTCGTTGAAGTTGTGCAAACGATTCCATTGCAATGCTTGTACTTGCCAGCGCTTCCACAACGTCTGTTACTTGCGATTGACGCAACACTGCATCGCGCAGGGTATACAGCGAGCTATTAGCCACCTTAAAGTTTTTCCACATGACTTCATTCTCCTTCTTCATGATATTGAATGTTACGTCCTGCATTGACGACTGGTTTCTCAGAAGCTCCAACAAGTATTGTTCGTTATTCTTGCTGTTCTGGATTTTCTGAATTAGATTTTCTGCATGCTCCTCGTCCATCAGCCCAAACAGCGAGTGAAGTATTCCTCCCACAAATGGTAGCGCTGACCTCTTGAATCTTTGCTTCATTACATTCTTATTGAATGTGACAATGTCGTTATTCTGTTGAATTCGGTACCACCTTTCTTCCAATTGGTCGGCCATTCCGTGAATGTAGGTTTCTTTCTCGACGGTCTTTACTAGAATCCGAATCATTTTGATTGCACCTTGCAGCTTCGCCATATGTTGATGGTACTCCTCCATGTCTGCATGCACCACAATGTCCCACGATGTTCGCGTTAAGCCCACACTGCCCTGCTTTTCGTAAAATATCCCTGACTTATCTTTTAAGTGCTGCACAGTCATTTGGTGTTATAATCCACAATATAACTAACAGTAGCCATTTCTTTCTATCTGTGTTTTTTTTCGTTACACTTGACATTCTTACTAACTTAGCTTTCTCGGGGGCCTTTGACATTTTTAACATTTCTCTTAATTTAGACTTATTGACTTTTATCTGCTCTTTTATTTCTTCGAAAATCTTCTTCAATTCAACTCAGCTAATATTTCATTCTAATGTCGTGTCTACTCAACAATACCAATTTGTGATTTGTAAGCGGACATCTAAAATGGATAATTTGATTAATATAGTACATTACAAGCAAATGTTTATCTAATACTACAGTACGACATGGATCCGGCGCAGTGCTCGCCTGATCCTTAGGTCCACTCTGCAACCAAGACCCTTTTTAGCGTAAATGGTCTTGGGTACCCTGCCCCCACTGCACCTTAGTGCAGTCATTATACTTCCTGGGAACGGTCGCCAACTTCACCGTTTTTGTTTTCTTCATCAAACATGTCCGGTGGAAAAGGACATATGGTGCGGATTGCCAGCTGGGTTTCGTCAAAAGCTGTTTTAATTTTGACAACCCTCGTTAACCCATCTGGCCCGACGTAGGATTTGATTATTCTCCCCCTTTTCCAGTTGAGAGGTGGTCAATTTTCTTCTTTCAGCAGCACTAAAGTTCCTGGTTTTATATTCATTTGCCTATCTTTCCACTTATACCTTTGTTGCAACTCTGTCAAATATTCATCCGACCATCTTTCCCAAATCTCCCTTACACATTTCTGAACTTGTTTCCATCCATCCCTCAGGTCGCCGTATGTACGGCTCGATTTGCCGTCGACCAGTGTTCTCTGTGTGGTTCCAATTAAAAAGTGAGCTGGAGTTAGCACTTGAAGATCATTGGGATCCTCTGACAACGACGCTAGTGGTCTTGAGTTAAGAATTGCCTCAATTTCTATCATAATTGTTGTAAGCTGCTTAAACGTGAAGGTGTGCTCCTCTATAACCTTAAAGTGGTTCTTAACTGATTTAACACTTGCTTCCCACAATCCCCCTATATGTGGAGACCTTGCTGGAATTGTGTGCCACTGTATTTCTTTTTGAGCACAAAACTCGTCTAATGTGTCTAAATGATGTTTTTCTTTAAAAAGCTGGGACACCTCCTGCAACCAATTTTTTGCCCCTATGAAGTTCGTAGCGTTGTCTGAATGTATCTTTGATGGACAGCCTCTTCTGCCTATAAATCTTTTCAATGCTCCTATAAATGCTACTGTGGAAAGGTTATTTACTACTTCCAGATGTACTGCCTTGCTTGCAAAACAAACGGAGGTGCACACGTAAGCCTTATCCGCCCGTGCGCCTCTTAGCTTGTGATGTATCGTTATCGGCCCAAGAAAATCAATCCCTATTTTTTCAAATGGCCGTGATTTGGTCACTCTGTCGGCTGGAAGGCTTCCCATATGCTGTTGAATACCTCTCAGTCTCATTCTAAAACATTTGTAGCACGCGTGTATGATTTTCTCGGCTATTTGTTTCCCTCGCAGCGGCCAATATTTCTGTCGGGTGAGCGCTAGTAACCCTTTTGCTCCAACATGAATGTTGGTTCTGTGAATCTCCGTTACCAGCAACTTTGTTACTGTACTGTTATATGGTAAAAGGATTGGATGCCTTGTATCATAAGCAACTGCTGCATTTTGAATTCTCCCCCCACTCGGATAATTTCATTTTCATCTAAAAATGGAGCTAACGTCGAAAGCTTGGAAGATCTAAGTACGGTATTTCCTTTCTTTAAGGCCTTTATTTCCTCTTGGAAGTACTTGTGCTGCTCCATTTTTATTAAGGTTTGAAGTGCTTTCTCCCTATACTCGCACATCGTTAAGACGTCTCGTTTTTTTATTATATTTGCAAGTTTTAGGATTAGTGCCATTACATTCCTTAGAAATTTCAAGTTATTCTTGTGATCAATGAAATCCGTACACGCTTCTGCTAAGGCCACCGCTGACAGTATCACTTGTGCATTCAACCCGGGTACTTCTACTTGCTTCTCTATTCTTTTAATAGCCTTAGTTTGCTCTTTCAAAAATTGAGGCCCTTCAAACCAAAATGAATTATCTACAATTTCATTCGGACTGAGCCCTCTTGAAATAAGATCCGCTGGATTGCGTTTTGTCGTAACATTCGTCCAGCAGTCTATATCACAATTTCTTTGAATTGTAGCCACTCTATTCGCTTCATATATATATATATATCTTTATCCATGCCAATACGATCTCCGAATCTGTGTGATAACGTTTTAGGTTTACTATTTCATTTAAGCTTTCAGTTATTTTTTACATGAGCTCTGTTAGTAACACCGCTGCACACAATTCTAACCGCGAAATCGTAACCGTTTTAATTGGCTACTCTTACCTCCCTTTTTGCGTTCATTGACTTAACGGTTACTACCGATCCGTATGCTTTTTCCGATGCATCGCAAAACCCGTGTAGTTCCACCGTTTTGGCATTTTCTATAATCATGTGCCTGTTCAATTTAATCTCCTTCAGGGCTGGCAATTGTTCCCGAAACTGAAGCCATTCTACTTTTTTGTTTTCTGAAATATTTTCATTCCAATCTAACTTGTTTCGCCACAGATCTTGTAAAAATATTTTTGCTTTTGCGACCACCGGGTTTACCACTCCTAACGGATCGAATAATCTTGCAATATCTGACAATACTACCCGTTTACTGATGTTCGATTTCTTTACTTCCCCTTCCCTTTGCGCAATATGTCAGTGAGCGGGGACCATATCAATCCTAATGCTTTTACTTCACTCGAATCGACATTAAGCTTTATTTCACAATCTTCTGTTGTAATGTTCTTCAACAGGCTGGAATTGTTCGAACACTACTTCCTTAAATGGAATCCATGATCGCCTAATAGTTTTATTACCTCTTTATTTATAACCTTTATTTAGAGCCTTTATTTATAACTTACTTTCTAGTACCTACTTGCTAAAAATATTCTTATCCTAACGCTTGCCAGCGCATGCATGTGCGTAGGTAGCTTGACCCGACATGCATGGCTACCTAAATACACAGCGCGATAAGAGCGTGCAGCCAGTATCTGCTGACCGGCGCGCTCCCATCGTGCCTGTGTTACATGAATCCTCGCAGCAGGCACCACTTGATAAGAGCGACCAGATGTTGGTTATCTCGTGGTGCCGGTGCAGGATTCAACATATTGCCCCCGTTGAAAGGGACAACCTTTCAACATGTGTATATTTTCGAACCGTTCATATTTTCTTAGAATTCTAAGCGTGGCAGAGCTAGGGCAGCGAGGCTGGTCTCAGTTTCCGAGCTATCCAGCAGAGTGCGATGATTACGGCTATTATTACCACCCACGTTGTGACCGATGATCCGTAGTGGATAGCATGGTGAACATCAATATCGACTGGAAGACCCATAATTGTTTTAGTTATCGGGATTTCTGGTATCTTGAATGTTTCCATCTCGCCTCTTAACTTTAAGTTCCTTAAGCCCGGTAGTTGAGTGCTGATGTTTATGGCTGGGGTAACAAAATCCACCGCTGTAGTATACACCTCATATGACCACAAGTTAACTGCCGTGGTCGTCATCATGCAGTTTGGTTCGAGCTGCAGCATACCTTGCCCTTCAATTGTAACGCTTCGACGATTGTCTTCACAGTTTATCTCGGCTTCCGTCGGTTCAGTCACGGAAAAAATCCATGAATTCGCTGCTTGTAACTGTACCCAGAATGGGCGCTGTGGAGTAATGGTTATTTCACAGCTTTTCGGCACGTTTCGTCGATTGAAGAACAGCTCTACTTCGCAATTTTCTGCCGTGTGCGTGTTGTAGAGTGGTTGCGTTTGTGGACAAACTGTAATGTTGGTCAGGTGTCGGCAGTGGCCGAACTTGTCTGCCGTTAACCCGTAGTACATTGTCTTCTGCTCGTTGATCATCAGATACTCGTAATTAGCCTTGACACTTATGGAGTATCCATCGTGTACTGTTGGATTCGGGTAAATTCTATAGACTGCCAGTGTGTTGATACTGATTAAAGGAATTCTTATGTTGACGAGGACGTATTTCTTCGTAGTCTTTACTGTCGTCCGAGCAATATGAGCTAGTTCGATTGGATTCGTCTCTGGCAGCTTTACATTTTCCTTCAGATTCAGCCTTATGATATCGATCTGTCGTCGGAACTGGTCTAAGCGCAGAAGCCTTTCCATGAAGTTGCCCTTGGAGTTCCAGAGTGCTTCTATTAGATCTCGTTGAAGTTGTGCAAACGATTCCATTGCAATGCTTGTACTTGCCAGCGCTTCCACAACGTCTGTTACTTGCGATTGACGCAACACTGCATCGCGCAGGGTATACAGCGAGCTATTAGCCACCTTAAAGTTTTTCCACATGACTTCATTCTCCTTCTTCATGATATTGAATGTTACGTCCTGCATTGACGACTGGTTTCTCAGAAGCTCCAACAAGTATTGTTCGTTATTCTTGCTGTTCTGGATTTTCTGAATTAGATTTTCTGCATGCTCCTCGTCCATCAGCCCAAACAGCGAGTGAAGTATTCCTCCCACAAATGGTAGCGCTGACCTCTTGAATCTTTGCTTCATTACATTCTTATTGAATGTGACAATGTCGTTATTCTGTTGAATTCGGTACCACCTTTCTTCCAATTGGTCGGCCATTCCGTGAATGTAGGTTTCTTTCTCGACGGTCTTTACTAGAATCCGAATCATTTTGATTGCACCTTGCAGCTTCGCCATATGTTGATGGTACTCCTCCATGTCTGCATGCACCACAATGTCCCACGATGTTCGCGTTAAGCCCACACTGCCCTGCTTTTCGTAAAATATCCCTGACTTATCTTTTAAGTGCTGCACAGTCATTTGGTGTTATAATCCACAATATAACTAACAGTAGCCATTTCTTTCTATCTGTGTTTTTTTTCGTTACACTTGACATTCTTACTAACTTAGCTTTCTCGGGGGCCTTTGACATTTTTAACATTTCTCTTAATTTAGACTTATTGACTTTTATCTGCTCTTTTATTTCTTCGAAAATCTTCTTCAATTCAACTCAGCTAATATTTCATTCTAATGTCGTGTCTACTCAACAATACCAATTTGTGATTTGTAAGCGGACATCTAAAATGGATAATTTGATTAATATAGTACATTACAAGCAAATGTTTATCTAATACTACAGTACGACATGGATCCGGCGCAGTGCTCGCCTGATCCTTAGGTCCACTCTGCAACCAAGACCCTTTTTAGCGTAAATGGTCTTGGGTACCCTGCCCCCACTGCACCTTAGTGCAGTCATTATACTTCCTGGGAACGGTCGCCAACTTCACCGTTTTTGTTTTCTTCATCAAACATGTCCGGTGGAAAAGGACATATGGTGCGGATTGCCAGCTGGGTTTCGTCAAAAGCTGTTTTAATTTTGACAACCCTCGTTAACCCATCTGGCCCGACGTAGGATTTGATTATTCTCCCCCTTTTCCAGTTGAGAGGTGGTCAATTTTCTTCTTTCAGCAGCACTAAAGTTCCTGGTTTTATATTCATTTGCCTATCTTTCCACTTATACCTTTGTTGCAACTCTGTCAAATATTCATCCGACCATCTTTCCCAAATCTCCCTTACACATTTCTGAACTTGTTTCCATCCATCCCTCAGGTCGCCGTATGTACGGCTCGATTTGCCGTCGACCAGTGTTCTCTGTGTGGTTCCAATTAAAAAGTGAGCTGGAGTTAGCACTTGAAGATCATTGGGATCCTCTGACAACGACGCTAGTGGTCTTGAGTTAAGAATTGCCTCAATTTCTATCATAATTGTTGTAAGCTGCTTAAACGTGAAGGTGTGCTCCTCTATAACCTTAAAGTGGTTCTTAACTGATTTAACACTTGCTTCCCACAATCCCCCTATATGTGGAGACCTTGCTGGAATTGTGTGCCACTGTATTTCTTTTTGAGCACAAAACTCGTCTAATGTGTCTAAATGATGTTTTTCTTTAAAAAGCTGGGACACCTCCTGCAACCAATTTTTTGCCCCTATGAAGTTCGTAGCGTTGTCTGAATGTATCTTTGATGGACAGCCTCTTCTGCCTATAAATCTTTTCAATGCTCCTATAAATGCTACTGTGGAAAGGTTATTTACTACTTCCAGATGTACTGCCTTGCTTGCAAAACAAACGGAGGTGCACACGTAAGCCTTATCCGCCCGTGCGCCTCTTAGCTTGTGATGTATCGTTATCGGCCCAAGAAAATCAATCCCTATTTTTTCAAATGGCCGTGATTTGGTCACTCTGTCGGCTGGAAGGCTTCCCATATGCTGTTGAATACCTCTCAGTCTCATTCTAAAACATTTGTAGCACGCGTGTATGATTTTCTCGGCTATTTGTTTCCCTCGCAGCGGCCAATATTTCTGTCGGGTGAGCGCTAGTAACCCTTTTGCTCCAACATGAATGTTGGTTCTGTGAATCTCCGTTACCAGCAACTTTGTTACTGTACTGTTATATGGTAAAAGGATTGGATGCCTTGTATCATAAGCAACTGCTGCATTTTGAATTCTCCCCCCACTCGGATAATTTCATTTTCATCTAAAAATGGAGCTAACGTCGAAAGCTTGGAAGATCTAAGTACGGTATTTCCTTTCTTTAAGGCCTTTATTTCCTCTTGGAAGTACTTGTGCTGCTCCATTTTTATTAAGGTTTGAAGTGCTTTCTCCCTATACTCGCACATCGTTAAGACGTCTCGTTTTTTTATTATATTTGCAAGTTTTAGGATTAGTGCCATTACATTCCTTAGAAATTTCAAGTTATTCTTGTGATCAATGAAATCCGTACACGCTTCTGCTAAGGCCACCGCTGACAGTATCACTTGTGCATTCAACCCGGGTACTTCTACTTGCTTCTCTATTCTTTTAATAGCCTTAGTTTGCTCTTTCAAAAATTGAGGCCCTTCAAACCAAAATGAATTATCTACAATTTCATTCGGACTGAGCCCTCTTGAAATAAGATCCGCTGGATTGCGTTTTGTCGTAACATTCGTCCAGCAGTCTATATCACAATTTCTTTGAATTGTAGCCACTCTATTCGCTTCATATATATATATATATCTTTATCCATGCCAATACGATCTCCGAATCTGTGTGATAACGTTTTAGGTTTACTATTTCATTTAAGCTTTCAGTTATTTTTTACATGAGCTCTGTTAGTAACACCGCTGCACACAATTCTAACCGCGAAATCGTAACCGTTTTAATTGGCTACTCTTACCTCCCTTTTTGCGTTCATTGACTTAACGGTTACTACCGATCCGTATGCTTTTTCCGATGCATCGCAAAACCCGTGTAGTTCCACCGTTTTGGCATTTTCTATAATCATGTGCCTGTTCAATTTAATCTCCTTCAGGGCTGGCAATTGTTCCCGAAACTGAAGCCATTCTACTTTTTTGTTTTCTGAAATATTTTCATTCCAATCTAACTTGTTTCGCCACAGATCTTGTAAAAATATTTTTGCTTTTGCGACCACCGGGTTTACCACTCCTAACGGATCGAATAATCTTGCAATATCTGACAATACTACCCGTTTACTGATGTTCGATTTCTTTACTTCCCCTTCCCTTTGCGCAATATGTCAGTGAGCGGGGACCATATCAATCCTAATGCTTTTACTTCACTCGAATCGACATTAAGCTTTATTTCACAATCTTCTGTTGTAATGTTCTTCAACAGGCTGGAATTGTTCGAACACTACTTCCTTAAATGGAATCCATGATCGCCTAATAGTTTTATTACCTCTTTATTTATAACCTTTATTTAGAGCCTTTATTTATAACTTACTTTCTAGTACCTACTTGCTAAAAATATTCTTATCCTAACGCTTGCCAGCGCATGCATGTGCGTAGGTAGCTTGACCCGACATGCATGGCTACCTAAATACACAGCGCGATAAGAGCGTGCAGCCAGTATCTGCTGACCGGCGCGCTCCCATCGTGCCTGTGTTACATGAATCCTCGCAGCAGGCACCACTTGATAAGAGCGACCAGATGTTGGTTATCTCGTGGTGCCGGTGCAGGATTCAACATATTGCCCCCGTTGAAAGGGACAACCTTTCAACATGTGTATATTTTCGAACCGTTCATATTTTCTTAGAATTCTAAGCGTGGCAGAGCTAGGGCAGCGAGGCTGGTCTCAGTTTCCGAGCTATCCAGCAGAGTGCGATGATTACGGCTATTATTACCACCCACGTTGTGACCGATGATCCGTAGTGGATAGCATGGTGAACATCAATATCGACTGGAAGACCCATAATTGTTTTAGTTATCGGGATTTCTGGTATCTTGAATGTTTCCATCTCGCCTCTTAACTTTAAGTTCCTTAAGCCCGGTAGTTGAGTGCTGATGTTTATGGCTGGGGTAACAAAATCCACCGCTGTAGTATACACCTCATATGACCACAAGTTAACTGCCGTGGTCGTCATCATGCAGTTTGGTTCGAGCTGCAGCATACCTTGCCCTTCAATTGTAACGCTTCGACGATTGTCTTCACAGTTTATCTCGGCTTCCGTCGGTTCAGTCACGGAAAAAATCCATGAATTCGCTGCTTGTAACTGTACCCAGAATGGGCGCTGTGGAGTAATGGTTATTTCACAGCTTTTCGGCACGTTTCGTCGATTGAAGAACAGCTCTACTTCGCAATTTTCTGCCGTGTGCGTGTTGTAGAGTGGTTGCGTTTGTGGACAAACTGTAATGTTGGTCAGGTGTCGGCAGTGGCCGAACTTGTCTGCCGTTAACCCGTAGTACATTGTCTTCTGCTCGTTGATCATCAGATACTCGTAATTAGCCTTGACACTTATGGAGTATCCATCGTGTACTGTTGGATTCGGGTAAATTCTATAGACTGCCAGTGTGTTGATACTGATTAAAGGAATTCTTATGTTGACGAGGACGTATTTCTTCGTAGTCTTTACTGTCGTCCGAGCAATATGAGCTAGTTCGATTGGATTCGTCTCTGGCAGCTTTACATTTTCCTTCAGATTCAGCCTTATGATATCGATCTGTCGTCGGAACTGGTCTAAGCGCAGAAGCCTTTCCATGAAGTTGCCCTTGGAGTTCCAGAGTGCTTCTATTAGATCTCGTTGAAGTTGTGCAAACGATTCCATTGCAATGCTTGTACTTGCCAGCGCTTCCACAACGTCTGTTACTTGCGATTGACGCAACACTGCATCGCGCAGGGTATACAGCGAGCTATTAGCCACCTTAAAGTTTTTCCACATGACTTCATTCTCCTTCTTCATGATATTGAATGTTACGTCCTGCATTGACGACTGGTTTCTCAGAAGCTCCAACAAGTATTGTTCGTTATTCTTGCTGTTCTGGATTTTCTGAATTAGATTTTCTGCATGCTCCTCGTCCATCAGCCCAAACAGCGAGTGAAGTATTCCTCCCACAAATGGTAGCGCTGACCTCTTGAATCTTTGCTTCATTACATTCTTATTGAATGTGACAATGTCGTTATTCTGTTGAATTCGGTACCACCTTTCTTCCAATTGGTCGGCCATTCCGTGAATGTAGGTTTCTTTCTCGACGGTCTTTACTAGAATCCGAATCATTTTGATTGCACCTTGCAGCTTCGCCATATGTTGATGGTACTCCTCCATGTCTGCATGCACCACAATGTCCCACGATGTTCGCGTTAAGCCCACACTGCCCTGCTTTTCGTAAAATATCCCTGACTTATCTTTTAAGTGCTGCACAGTCATTTGGTGTTATAATCCACAATATAACTAACAGTAGCCATTTCTTTCTATCTGTGTTTTTTTTCGTTACACTTGACATTCTTACTAACTTAGCTTTCTCGGGGGCCTTTGACATTTTTAACATTTCTCTTAATTTAGACTTATTGACTTTTATCTGCTCTTTTATTTCTTCGAAAATCTTCTTCAATTCAACTCAGCTAATATTTCATTCTAATGTCGTGTCTACTCAACAATACCAATTTGTGATTTGTAAGCGGACATCTAAAATGGATAATTTGATTAATATAGTACATTACAAGCAAATGTTTATCTAATACTACAGTACGACATGGATCCGGCGCAGTGCTCGCCTGATCCTTAGGTCCACTCTGCAACCAAGACCCTTTTTAGCGTAAATGGTCTTGGGTACCCTGCCCCCACTGCACCTTAGTGCAGTCATTATACTTCCTGGGAACGGTCGCCAACTTCACCGTTTTTGTTTTCTTCATCAAACATGTCCGGTGGAAAAGGACATATGGTGCGGATTGCCAGCTGGGTTTCGTCAAAAGCTGTTTTAATTTTGACAACCCTCGTTAACCCATCTGGCCCGACGTAGGATTTGATTATTCTCCCCCTTTTCCAGTTGAGAGGTGGTCAATTTTCTTCTTTCAGCAGCACTAAAGTTCCTGGTTTTATATTCATTTGCCTATCTTTCCACTTATACCTTTGTTGCAACTCTGTCAAATATTCATCCGACCATCTTTCCCAAATCTCCCTTACACATTTCTGAACTTGTTTCCATCCATCCCTCAGGTCGCCGTATGTACGGCTCGATTTGCCGTCGACCAGTGTTCTCTGTGTGGTTCCAATTAAAAAGTGAGCTGGAGTTAGCACTTGAAGATCATTGGGATCCTCTGACAACGACGCTAGTGGTCTTGAGTTAAGAATTGCCTCAATTTCTATCATAATTGTTGTAAGCTGCTTAAACGTGAAGGTGTGCTCCTCTATAACCTTAAAGTGGTTCTTAACTGATTTAACACTTGCTTCCCACAATCCCCCTATATGTGGAGACCTTGCTGGAATTGTGTGCCACTGTATTTCTTTTTGAGCACAAAACTCGTCTAATGTGTCTAAATGATGTTTTTCTTTAAAAAGCTGGGACACCTCCTGCAACCAATTTTTTGCCCCTATGAAGTTCGTAGCGTTGTCTGAATGTATCTTTGATGGACAGCCTCTTCTGCCTATAAATCTTTTCAATGCTCCTATAAATGCTACTGTGGAAAGGTTATTTACTACTTCCAGATGTACTGCCTTGCTTGCAAAACAAACGGAGGTGCACACGTAAGCCTTATCCGCCCGTGCGCCTCTTAGCTTGTGATGTATCGTTATCGGCCCAAGAAAATCAATCCCTATTTTTTCAAATGGCCGTGATTTGGTCACTCTGTCGGCTGGAAGGCTTCCCATATGCTGTTGAATACCTCTCAGTCTCATTCTAAAACATTTGTAGCACGCGTGTATGATTTTCTCGGCTATTTGTTTCCCTCGCAGCGGCCAATATTTCTGTCGGGTGAGCGCTAGTAACCCTTTTGCTCCAACATGAATGTTGGTTCTGTGAATCTCCGTTACCAGCAACTTTGTTACTGTACTGTTATATGGTAAAAGGATTGGATGCCTTGTATCATAAGCAACTGCTGCATTTTGAATTCTCCCCCCACTCGGATAATTTCATTTTCATCTAAAAATGGAGCTAACGTCGAAAGCTTGGAAGATCTAAGTACGGTATTTCCTTTCTTTAAGGCCTTTATTTCCTCTTGGAAGTACTTGTGCTGCTCCATTTTTATTAAGGTTTGAAGTGCTTTCTCCCTATACTCGCACATCGTTAAGACGTCTCGTTTTTTTATTATATTTGCAAGTTTTAGGATTAGTGCCATTACATTCCTTAGAAATTTCAAGTTATTCTTGTGATCAATGAAATCCGTACACGCTTCTGCTAAGGCCACCGCTGACAGTATCACTTGTGCATTCAACCCGGGTACTTCTACTTGCTTCTCTATTCTTTTAATAGCCTTAGTTTGCTCTTTCAAAAATTGAGGCCCTTCAAACCAAAATGAATTATCTACAATTTCATTCGGACTGAGCCCTCTTGAAATAAGATCCGCTGGATTGCGTTTTGTCGTAACATTCGTCCAGCAGTCTATATCACAATTTCTTTGAATTGTAGCCACTCTATTCGCTTCATATATATATATATATCTTTATCCATGCCAATACGATCTCCGAATCTGTGTGATAACGTTTTAGGTTTACTATTTCATTTAAGCTTTCAGTTATTTTTTACATGAGCTCTGTTAGTAACACCGCTGCACACAATTCTAACCGCGAAATCGTAACCGTTTTAATTGGCTACTCTTACCTCCCTTTTTGCGTTCATTGACTTAACGGTTACTACCGATCCGTATGCTTTTTCCGATGCATCGCAAAACCCGTGTAGTTCCACCGTTTTGGCATTTTCTATAATCATGTGCCTGTTCAATTTAATCTCCTTCAGGGCTGGCAATTGTTCCCGAAACTGAAGCCATTCTACTTTTTTGTTTTCTGAAATATTTTCATTCCAATCTAACTTGTTTCGCCACAGATCTTGTAAAAATATTTTTGCTTTTGCGACCACCGGGTTTACCACTCCTAACGGATCGAATAATCTTGCAATATCTGACAATACTACCCGTTTACTGATGTTCGATTTCTTTACTTCCCCTTCCCTTTGCGCAATATGTCAGTGAGCGGGGACCATATCAATCCTAATGCTTTTACTTCACTCGAATCGACATTAAGCTTTATTTCACAATCTTCTGTTGTAATGTTCTTCAACAGGCTGGAATTGTTCGAACACTACTTCCTTAAATGGAATCCATGATCGCCTAATAGTTTTATTACCTCTTCTTGCAACCTTTGTAATTCTGGCACTTCATTTCCCGCTGTCATTAAATCGTCCATATAAAAGTCCTTTTTAATCACGCTGCTTGCCCGCGGGTATTGACAGGCGTACCTCTCGGCTACTTTTTGCAAACATTTCGTTGCCAGATATGGAGCTGAGGATGTTCCGTATGTGACCGTTTTTAACCTAAATACTTTTAGCCGCTCGCTTGATGTCCAGCGCCAGACAATCAACTGATACTTTTGATCATCTTTTGCTATTTTAATTTGTCTATACATCTTTTCAATATCTGCTCCCAACACGAACGCATGTTTTCTAAACCTAATTAGAATATCAAATATATCATCCTGCAACTTTGGCGCTGAATGCAGGATGTCATTTAATGAAACGCCATTCGTGGTTTTGCAGGATGCGTCAAATACAACCCTTAATTTGGTAGTTGTGCTGTCAGGCCGCAAAACACAATGATGTGGCATAAATAAGCTTCGCTTGGTACGTCCTCCCACTTAATTTCTTCCATATGCTGTTGATCTTGGTACTCTTTTAAAAACGCACAATATTGCTCCTTCAATGCGTCATTCTTGATTAGCTTTTTTTTCTAATGCGTAAAACCTTCGTATAGCAATTTGTTTTGAGTCGCCCAACATCTCTGTTGATCTTTTAAATAGTATTGGAACATTGAACCTTCCATCGCGTTCAATCGTAACCATGCTTTCAAACAGTTCCTCACACTCATTTTCTTCTTTCGTTCGCAATGGTTCTTCAACTTTTCTTACTTCCTCTGAATCCCAAAATTTCTGAACTTGTTTGTCTAGTTCTACTAGCCTATAGTTTGTAATTCCACAATATTTATAATTGGTTTTTATTGGAGCTGGTCCAATCAATACCCATCCAAATACTGTGCCTTCCATATAAAGACTCGAATCCACGTATTCCCTTTTTTCGTTCGTTAAAATCGCGCCCATAACCTCCGCCCCAAGCAGTATATCGACTTGACTTGGGGTGTGAAACTCAGGGTCCGCTAGAGGACTTACGTTTAGGAGATTTGCTATCTCAATTTTTTCCCCTGGTAGATTCGGCGTAATTTGTTTTAGAACCATTGACTCAACCTTAATCTTGAAGTCGCTGTGAGGCGACTTTATCTCTACCATTACTTGATCATTAATTTCCGACTTGTTCCCTGAGACTCCTTCTACGATAGCTTCTACAAGTTTTGGTTTAAGTCCTAATTTTTTCCTTAATCTCTGTAATAAAGTTCCCTTGGGAACAATTATCCAACACCGCCCTTGCTGTGATGTGCTCCCCCTGGTGATTCCTTATTTGAACTAAGGCTGTTGCCAGTAATATGTGATTTCTCGTATTACTGCCGACCGACAAGGACACATTTGCTTCACTTCTTTCAAAATTATCTTTATGCAGCAACGTATGGTGTGCCTTTTTACATTTTTGGCAAGATGCCACATCACAGCTTCTAAACACATGCCCCTTCTTTAGGCATTTGATGCACATATTGTTTCCCAATACTACTCGATTCGGCTTTTCCACTGTTAGCTTTTTGAACTCCTCACAGTTATACAAATTGTGCACGCTGTCACACCCTAACACGCATTTTCTTGCATTATTCTGTGTCCTACTCGTTTCATTTTTCAACCCTCCTTCCCTATTTGGCAACTCGAATCTCCACCCATTACTTCTTTCGCTCTCTTCTAGTGATTTGAATTGCTTTTCAAGAAATGCTAACAGGTTTTCTATTGATGGTACGAGTACTTCAGTTGAATCTGGCAAGGATTCCTCGTACCTATCTTTTGTGTGTGAGTCTAGCTTCCTCACAATTATGAAGTGGAAAAGGGCTTCTTTAATTTCAGTATCTGAGAGTCTAGTAGACTCTAACGCTCTAAGATTAGCTGACACTGTGTCGTGCAACTCCTTAATTTCCGCAGGAGTGCGAGAGAATATTTGCCTGGCGTCCAGCAGATTTCTGAACATCTTTGATGTTATTTGCCGTTTATCCGGATACCTACGAATATTCCACGCCACGTTAAAGTTCGCACCACTTATACCCAAGTGATCAACCAACCTTAACGCCTCACCCCTTAAATATGATTTTAATGCAATCATTTTATGGGTGTCTCCCACATTTTGAAGTGAAACTTCTTTACGCACGCTTGACTTGGGGAGTAAGCTGGCGAACGCGTTACGAAAAGTGTGATCGGGCGAGGCGAACGGGAGTTGAGTGGTTTACGCACGCTTGACTTGGGGAGTAAGCTGGCGAACGCGTGACGTAAGCGTTACGAAAAGTGTGATCGGGCGAGGCGAACGGGAGTTGAGTGGTTTACGCACGCTTGACTTGGGGAGTAAGCTGGCGAACGCGTGACGTAAGCGTTACGAAAAGTTTGATCGGGCGAGGCGAACGGGAGTTGAGTGGTTTACGCACGCTTGACTTGGGGAGTAAGCTGGCGAACGCGTGACGTAAGCGTTACATGAAAACATAAAATAAATTTAATTATTTGTAGAAAATTAATATATGTATTTGTACATACATGTATATATTGTACACACACATATATATATATATATACATACAGATGGAGCGAAAGAAGTTTCACTTCAGTCGTGTGGTCATAAGCACACTCGTTTTTTTATGAAGGAATATTTCAGTGAAAATATCCCTAAAGGATATCCACTTACTATAATCCCCACTAAATATGGGAATCTGAATCTGAGGCAGGCTATATGGCAAGGAAAGAGACGCATTTTGCTCTAACAGCTTTTTCTCTTCCTCTTCTGCCACAATATGAGACCCTTTATCCATTAGGCCCTCATATTCTTCGCACAACTCGTCCTCTCCAAAGAACTCATTGTACTCAAACTTAAGATCTGTCGCACGGTCCTCGAACTTGTGCAACCGTGACAGATCTTTCCACCCCATCTGGATGCGTTCGTGGCACCTTCTTAATTCCTTTAAGGTGCCTTGAAACCTCGCTTGAATCGATGCGGCTTGGTCCCTTTGACGCTCCGCCGACACCGACTTACCTGTGCTGTCAGTTCGCGCCTCCATCTTTTCAAATGGCGGACTGACCACGCCCTTACCTACTCCTGCCTCTAACTCACCTACTCGCTTGATTGTACTTTCGTACCGATCCGTCCCCTACCCTGATACGCCCATGTGTACACAGGTGAAGCGGCACTTTCATTTCATGTGTGGTTGTTGGGTGAGTGTGCTTCAGTTTGCGCTCATTGGCTGTGCGCTCGCTCCTCGCTCTCCTACTGGCACCGCTCTTTCCCTTTTGTGGCTTCCCCCCGCACTATGAAACTCGCAAACAAAAATTTGAATTTTTGAGCTCAGATGCGCCTTCTATACACTTCATATTCTTTGGTTCAAGTCAAGAGTCCATAACCACTTCTTTCAAAACCCTATCTCCTAACCTTTATATCCTTTCTGAACCAACGCCATGCTTCGCATTAATAGGGGTCATCCCCTGCGCGTTTGTTCGGGTAAAAAAAAAAACCTGTCATGCCAGCTTTAATGACAAAAAATTCCCAAATTTGTAAATTTGAACGGAAATTTAATGTACTTCTCTACTTTTATATAGTTTAACAAGTATATTTCGTTCTTTTACTTTTAGGCAAGAAATATATATAATACAACAATAAAATATATTTATTGTAAATGACTTCTAATTGTGGGATCCTGATTTTAAAATTGGTCCGATTTGACAATCGTTAATGTGTAAGAATTGTGTGGATTGGTGTATTTCTATGTAACTCTGCCATACCGAATGAAGAAAGAATGTATAATTTGTATCAGAAGGCGTTGTTAACCATTGCTTAAAAATGTTATGGAACCCGAAATCATGATCACAAATTATTCAAGGACAGTGATCCAAAACACAACATTTCTCGCTTCACTAAATGGAAAGAGGCCGTGGAAATGTTGGCCATCACCAGGCTGCAATTTGATCGAAAAGTTTGATAACTTTTGCTATGCATTAACCAAGGGTCCAATAAAACCATTTGTGTAATAACAACAAAAATTAGAAACTTGTTATTTTTAATCATTTTGATCCACATTTGATCGTGTGTCATACTGTGAATATTGAATAATTTCGCTTTTAATGAGACAAAGCACTTGCGAATATTCAATAAAAAACATTTTTGAATTTCGAGCTCATAAATAGCACGTTCTGAACAAAATACTTTTTACTTATTAATTAAATGAAACCAAACCAAAAAAATGCACATCTATATTAAACAGACCATTTAATTTTTGAATTCTTTTGCAATTTGAACATGCAAAGGTTATATTTAGCTTTAAATATAAAAAATGTCTTTTAGTCGTCACCATCGACTCGTCATCATTTATTCTTATAACATAGACTACTTTTTTAAGATACGAGTAATATCAATTGTACTTTACTTTTTTATGAACAATATCTAATAACCAGAACTTTATAGGTTCAAACAATTGTCGACCACCACCACGACGTAACGAAAACGTCATCGAAAGTACGATTTGCAGAGCCAACAGTCGGAGTGAAGGAAAAACATGAGCATGTAAGCATTTTTATTGTGATCGGCAACAAATGCCCTGGCAATAAGATGCAAGGCATTGAGCTTTAAAGCGGAGAAGCTGAAGCAGCTTGAAAGTTGAAGACCGATTTCTTGAGTTTGATCTGAAGGCAATCGTGCAACTGCTTCGCGTTAAAAAAAGTAAAAAAAACGCAGAATGCCTCAGTATCACAGTCATATTTGTACGATGCGATGGGGATAACTTTAACAACGTTTTGAAAGCATATTAGGGGTATTCACACCGGCCTTGTTAGTTTGGTAATTCGTTAATTGGTAACTTGGTAAAGTTTTTAACTGTGAGTATCCTTTTTTTTGATAGTCTTGTTAGTCTGGCAACACGAGAGTTGTTTCCAACGGCTGAATCCCCAATCAATCCCCAAATGCCCAAAACAGGTGCAACGCGCGACTAAAATGAAATTGAGCAGCTGATCGCAGTGTTACCAACTAACCAACGAATTGTCGGACCTGCCACCTTGTTACTTCGTTACTCGGTAATTCGACGGTTCGATACTTTTACAAAAACAAAATGCACGTACAAAACTACGAAGTGCCGAACTAATAAAGTAACGAGCGCGGTGTGAATACCCCAATTGCATGTTATATATTTCTAGAGTAAATATTGTGTTACGCAACCAGTGCGCAGTTAGTTTACAAGGTTAAATTAATTCTGGAATTGAAGCAAAATTACCATTCACCTCATCTTTGATTCTCTGTTTGTGCTTTGGATTAGATTTAGATTTTCGATTCACGCTGATTTTTTTATTTGAGAATAAAATAATTTGTTTTTTTTTAATTCTGTATTATGTTTATAGCAAATTGATTGCAAAAATACGTTATTGCTAAGAAATTTCATAAGTACAGTCGTGTCTGGGTATAGTGAACACCTCGATATAGTGATTTTGAAAGCAATTTCAAGCAAAAAGTAAAAAGTGTATTTTGAGCAAATAAAACGAGTTTTTGAACAAAAATTTTAACCTTGATATAGTGAACAACCTCAATACTGTGTAATTAGTTCACTATATCCAGACACGACTGTACGTTGAAACGTGTTTTAATATGATTGTATTTTAGTTTCAGCAGTCAGCAGCCTTGAAAGCTTTAACGTTTGAATTGTTTGAGTTTCAGCTCTGCGTTCGAAAAGAGTTCAGTTTGCCATTATGATACAATAAGCAAGGTAGAATAAGTACAAAAGCCAGCAAAATTCGCGTACGAGAAATGACAGTTGTCGGCAAATGTTCTTATTGAACAGGGAGGTTTGCTGCAGTTTAAATTTAGGAACAGAAAGTAAATCGCCAGGGTGTTACAAGTGCCAAAAATATCATTTTTAAACCGAAGTTTTTGTTTATTAAAATAGTTGCATATGCCTATTTTTATAATTCATATTTAAAATTCACATTTTAAATAGAACATCGTACACAATATTTATTTTTCTATTTTATTTTGAATGCTAACGAAGAGGCTGAAACACAATGCTACGAACCATGATACAACAAATAAAGGTAGAACCGCTGTCAAGTTTTTTGACACAACGTGTTTATTGACATTCTTCGTATTGTAAAAAGCTTCAGCTTGATGCCACTTCGATATAATATTAAATTAAATTAGAGATATTTAAGTTTCTAAGAATTTTAAGACATTTTTTTAAATAAACACGGAATAGACCTCTCACTGTGACTAATATATTTTGGGCGAAAGTTCAAAAGTGTTAATGCTTATTCAACAGCATATAATACATTGCAGTTTAAAAAAATGTAGTTATGTTTTTGCTCTTTAATTTGTTGCTGGGTACGCCCAGGCACTTGCTTTTCGCAAACAAGAATGAACCGACCGGAACAATTTGCTAAAACGAATTGAATTGTTCAGCGGTCACTACATTTTCGTAATACAGTTACGCTGACGCAAAGGATAGACGGATAGCTAGAAGGATAGATAGAAGGATAGCTGACGCAGCAGCTATTGGCAATGCGTACCCCCAAAAAGTATAGAACATAAAGAGTGTGCATCACGTACAAAATTTGAATGCGGGTGCTGATATCGCAACCCAACTTCACGATGCGGGGGTAGGCAACAAGAGGGAACACTTGAAATGAGAGCACAATGCTCTGAGCGCAAATCATAGCAACACGAATGCTGCGTCTGTGCTCACTCGTTCATTCTCGCACAATTGTGTGAGCATATGATCATATTGCACCATTCAAAGAGGAGGAAGACGATGTGCTGCTGTTGTTGTTGTTGTTGCGCTGGCGAAAAGCTGAAATTGTAAAACGATTACTATTTTCTGGCTGGCTTTTGTTCTTCTTCTATAAGCCTGCACGGCGTCTCATATTGCTCCTGAACTCACTGCCGACTGTAGTGTACGCAAAATCATAGAAAATCAAATATAGCTGGCATGGCGACCTATATGATCGCTACAGGCAATACAAAATAAATAATAAGTAAGTAAGTAATAAATAATAAAAGAAAGGAAGACGTTTTTATTAGCCCGTAATAATTTTCCGTCCCGTTCTTTGGAACTTTTTTTACGGCCCACATATAATGCTTGCTTAAAAGAACAAAAATAAGAAAATCTAATATTGTAAATATATGGTCACATCATTCGTCATGAAACCATTCAGGTGTAGAATATTTATACTATTTTTAAACGTAGGCATGCCTTAATAACATTTTTCTTATGACAAAATACTTGTCTTATTATTTATTTCTTTATTTAGTGCTTTAGTAGTGCTTTCGCCATATTGAAAGTCAGTAGACCTATTAAATTATGTTTTTCACGGTTTTCACGAAGTTTGAAGTCAATATGCCCATCAGTTCATTTTTTTTCGTAGTTTTTCCATATTCTCAAAATTGTAATCAACCATGTGAAAATATAAACAAATAATTTTACTTCGAACTCGCCACCTAAAAATATTTGTAAACATTTTAAATTGGGATCAACCACCAAATTTTGAAATCAACCAAAGCGCACAATTGGCCAGCAAAAAGCCATACACCACAAAGATTCGATTGATGGTGACATGACAGCAATTTGTGCAGCAAAACCAATCGGCAACACAAAAAAGCACACACACAATAAACGACAACAACAAAAACATTAGCGAATCCCAAATCATCTTCGTTGAAACGACGAATAGCAAATCAGTGTTTGCGTTCTCGCAAACTGTTGAACGCGAGCAAATGTCTCGCAACCTATGTCTCCGCTCATCTCTTCTTCCCCGCGTCAACAAGCACGCTTGCAAAATTTTTGAAGATGCGCATTCTTTATCTATATATATAAAAACTAGCTGACCCGGCGAACTTTGTCTCGCACGACATTTGTTGTTTTTTATAATGAAATAATCTATGGCGATGCAAATTGCCGAAGAAAACCAACTAAAGGAAGAGGAGGAGCTACTGATTAACGCAATCGAGGCCCACAAATAAGCAATGTTGCTGCTAAGTTTCAGTAAAGATATGGACTGCGCTTGAACCGGATTAAAATTATATGGGCGGTCCCATGCCCTCTTATTCAATACCTGCCCCTTTTTCAATACCTGCTCCTTATTCAATGCTCTCTGCCGAAAGAGAAAATGGTTCGTACTAAGTTTCATTGCTGAGCGACTTATAGTTCAGCAAAATATTTGGGTCATAAAAAATGTGCCACGCCCTTTGTCCAACGCCCATCAAATCTTATCAGTAGAATGACTCATCTATGGGACGACGGGATACAAAATTTCAGTGCTGTAAATCTTACAATTTGGAAGATATTCCATTATTAAGATCTGGCTCGTATGGGTGGTGCCACGCCCCCTCGTCCAATACTTGCTCCATTCCCTCTGTCGAAATATATGAATAAATGGTAGGTTCGTACTAAGTTTCATTGCTGAGCGACTTATAGTTCAGCAACATGTTTGGGTCACAAAAAGTGTGCCACGCCCCTTGTCCAACGCCCATCAAATCCTACCAGTAGAATGACTCATCTATGGGACGACGGGGTACTATATTTCAGTGTTGTACAACTTACAATTTGGAAGATATTCCATTTTTAAGATCTGGCTCGTATGGGTGGTGCCACGCCCCCTCGTCCAATACTTGCCCCATTCCCTCTGTCGAAATATATGAATAAATGGTAGGTTCGTACTAAGTTTCATTGCTGAGCGACTTATAGTTCAGCAAAATATTTGGGTCACAAAAAATGTGCCACGCCCCTTGTCCAACGCCCATCAAATCTTATCAGTAGAATGACTCATCTATGGGACGACGGGATACAAAATTTCAGTGTTGTGCAACTTACAATTTGGAAGATATTCCATTATTAAGATCTGGCTCGTATGGGTGGTGCCACGCTCCCTCGTCCAATACTTGCCCCATTCCCTCTGTCGAAATATATGAATAAATGATAGGTTCGTATTATGTTTCATTGCTGAGCGACTTATAGTTCAGCAAAATATTTGGGTCACAAAAAATGTGCCACGCCCCTTGTCCAACGCCCATCAAATCTTATCATTAGAATGACTCATCTATGGGACGACGGGATACAAAATTTCAGTGTTGTACAATTTACAATTTGGAAGATATTCCATTTTGAAGATCTGGCTCGTATGGGTGGTGCCACGCCCCCTGAAAAATAGATAGATAGGATTCTCAGACCTACTGAATATGCATATAAAATTTCATAAAAATCGGTCAAGCCGTTTCGGAGGAGTATGGTAACTAACACTGTGACACGAGAATCTATATCTACATATATATATAAAAATGAATCGTGGTCCGTTCGGCTGCTTAAAACTTGAAAACGACTGGACCAACTTGGATACTTCCTTCGGCGGGTTTGTTTGAAATTGTTACGTAAAGGTTTAGGAAAAAAGAAAAGTGGGGAAAACGGGGCGTGGCACCACAAGAATACATTTCTAGACAATAACTTTGGAACCATAAGTCACACATCAATTAAATTTGGTACAAACTTACTATTTAATCGTGTCCTTCAATAGAGCGAATGGGGTGGGTATTGAACAAAGGGGTGTGGCACCGCTCTTACAACTCCAATCTTTTAAATGCAGTAGCTTCGGAATTGTAAGTCGCACAGCATTACAATTTGGTATGACATCGTCCCATAGAAGTGTCATTCTACTGTTAAAATTTGATGGGCGTTGGATAAGGGGCGTGGCACATTTTGTATGACCCAACATTTCAGCAGAAATGTAAGTAGCACATCAATGAAACTTGGTATGAACCTACCATATAGTCATATCTTTCGACAGAGGGAATGGAGCGGGTATGTAAAAAGGGGGCGTGGCACCGCCCATACAATTCAATTCTTTTGAATAAAATAGCTGCGGAATTGTAAGTCGCACAGCATTGAAATTTAGTGTATCGTCGCCTCATAGATGTGTCATTCTACTGTTAAAATTTTATGGGCGTTGAACAAGGGGCGTGGTACATTTGTTTGACCCAAACTATCCGCATAATTTTGGAACTGTTAGTCGCACACCAATGAAACTTAGCACGAATTTGCCATTTAGTCATATCTTTCGACAGAGGGAATGGGGCGGGTATTTAACAAGGGGGCGTGGCACCGCCCATACAGCTCAAATCTTTTATATGGAATAGCTCCGGAATTGTAAACTGCACAGTATTGAAATTTAATATACCATCGTCCCACAGAAGTGTCATTCTACTGTTAAAATTTTATGAGCGCTGAACAAGGGGCGTGGCACTTTTTTTGGGCCCAATATTTCAGCAGAACTGTAAGTCGCACATCAATAAAACTTGGTATGAAAATACCATTTTGTCATATCTTTCGATAGAGAGAATGGGGCGGGTATTTAACAAGGGGGCGTGCCACCGCCTATACAACTCCAATCTTTTATATGGAATATAAGCCACACAGCATTGAAAGTTTGTGTACCGTCGTCTCATATATGTGTCATTCTACTGGTGAGATTTGATCGGCGTTGGACAAGGGGCGTGGCACATTTTTTATGACCCAACATTTACGCAGTACTGTAAGTCCACATCAATGAAACTTGGTACGAACTTTCCACTTAGTAGCACAATTCGACTAGAAGAAAGTTTTGAGCATTGGAGAAGGGGGCGTGGTACCACCTCCGTTTTTATATACATAGATTGTTTGTCCTGACTGACTAATTGATTGATTGATTTATCATCGCCCAGCCCAAACCGCTGAAGCTAGAAACATGAAATTTGAACTGTAGGTACATCTTGAAGAATGAACCTCCTAAAGGCGCAAAACATGTGATAAGGTGTTGTATGAAGAAACGTGATTTAATAGACATACTCATTTCGAACTTCCTGAAAATACTCTAAATCAGAAATAATGCGACACGTATTTTATAATTTTTCGAAAATCAAAATTTCACTGGGCCAACAATAGGTTAAGGTTTGTTTATGAAAATGGGCCTATTGACTTAAAAAAAAAAGAATTAGACAGGTGTTTCTCATTATTTTCAAAATCGAAATCTAACTGGATCAACGACGGGTTAAAAGTTTTTGTGGATAAATTGTGAAAAAACATGAATTAATGGGTCGATTGACTTCAAACTTGGTGGAAGTACTCTAAGTTAGGGATAATTTGACACGTGTTTTCACTTTCTTCATTTCGAGAATCGGGAAATAATAAAAACGTGCTTTTAATTTGTTTGAAAATCGAAATCTACCGTGGTAAATCAAGGGTTTAGAATTTGTTTAGAGTAAATGTGAAAAGACATGATTTAATGGGCATTACTTACCTTATTTTATGGGACTTACAAATTTTTGGAAACACTTGAAATCAAAGATAGACACATGTTTTTTTTTGGTTTTTTAATCAAAATCTGACGGGGTCAACAATGGGTGAAGCATTTGTATCGGGGGAAACAAGAGAACTTGCGTGCAAAGCCGCAGGGCCCAGCTAGTACTTATATAAAAATGAATCGTGGTTCGTTCGGCTGCTTAAAACTTGAAAACGACTGGACCAACTTGGATACTTCCTTCGGAGGGTTTGTTTGAAATTGTTACGTGAAGGTTTAGGAAAAAAGAAAAGTCGGGAAAACGGGGCGTGGCACCACAAGAATACATTTTTAGACAATAACTTTGGAACCATGTCACACATCAATTAAATTTGGTACGAACTTACTATTTACTCATGTCCTTCGCCCGAGGGAATGGGTGGGTATTGAACAAGGGGGTGTGGTACCGCCCATACAACTCAAATCTTTTAAATGGAGTAGCTTCCGAATTGTTAGTCGCACAGCATTGAAATTTGGTGTATCGTCGTTTCATAAATGTGTCATTCTACTGATAAAATTTGATGGGGGTTGAACAAGGGGCGTGGCACATTTTTTATGACCCAACATTTCAGCAGAACTGTAAGTCGCACATCAATGAAACTTGGTACGAATCTACCATTTAGTCATATCTTTCGACAGAGGGAATGGGGCGGGTATTTAACAAGAGGGCGTGGCTCCGCCCATACAATTCAATTCTTTTGAATGGAATAGCTTCGGCATTGTAAGTCGCACAGCATTGAAATTTGGTATGACATCGTCCCATAGAAGTGTCATTCTATGGAATGAGGCGGGTATTTAACAAGAGGGCGTGGCTCCGCCCATACAACTCAAATCTTTTATATGGAATAGCTTTGGAATTATAAGTCGCACAGCATTGAAATTTGGTATTTGTACTGTTAAAATTTGATGGGCGTTGGACAAGGGGCGTGGCACATTTTTTTGATCAAAACTATCCGCATAGTTTTGAAATTGTTCGTCGCACATCAATGAAACTTAGCACGAACCTACAATTTAGTCATATATATCGACAGAGGGAATGGGGCGGGTATTTAACAAGGGGGGCATGGCACCGCCCATACAACTCAAATCTTTCATATGGAATAGCTTCGGAATCGTTAGCCGCACAGCATTGAAAGTTGGTGTACCGTCGTCTCATAGATGTGTCATTCTACTGGTGAGATTTGATCGGCGTTGGACAAGGGGCGTGGCACCGCCTGCTTTTTTATATACATAAATTGTTTGTCCTGACTGACTGATTGATTGATTGACTCATCATCATGAACTATGGGTACTTCTTGAAGAATGAACCTCCGCTAAGACGGGATTTTTTGAAATTCGGGGTCTAAAGGGGGCAAAACATGTATTGCGATTTAATAGACATATTGATTTCGAACTTCCTGCAAATAATGTAGATCAAAAATAATTCGACCCGTATTTTATAATTTTTTGAGAATCAAAATTTAACTGAACCAACAATGGGTTAAGATTTGTTTACGGGAAGACTTGAAAAAAACATAAACCGATAGGCCTATTGACTTCAAAAATTGTAAAAATACTTGAAATAAAAAAATTGGACACGTGTTTCTAATTATTTTCAAAATCGAAATCTAGCAAACTAAGGGTTAAGAATTTGTTTAGAGTAAATGTGAAAACTCATGATCTAAAGGGCCTTTTGACTTCAACATTTTTGGAAACACTTGACATCAAAGATAATAGACATATGTTTATTTTTAAATCAAAATCTGACCGGGTCAACAATGGGTTCAGAATTTATATCGGGGGAAAAAAGATAGCTTGCGTGCGAAGCCGCGGGGCCCAGCTAGTATTGTATATTCTTTGGTACACATATTTTCGCCTTGGCAACGATGTGTATGTATCATATCATACCAAAGAAAATAAAGTCTTCATATTCTTTGATCATACACAAGAATAATTTGTGCACTGAAATATTGTTAGAGTCGATTAATTTATATCAATATTTTTTAATACATTATTAATTTCAGGTATAACCGATTAAAAATGTTTATAAAATAAAGCGTTAAATGTTAAGAAAAATGTTGCTTCCTCGCCCAGCCTCGAACCCGAGGCGAAATTTACGAAGAAAATAAATTACGAATATCTGATGTGCTGTCTACGTGTTGCATCACATACAGCACACGGTCGGTGTGGCTAAAATCATAATTGTATGTTGTAGTTTACGCAACTGTGTGCGTAAAATAGATTTGCGGAAAAAAGCTGTAACTCAAAGCTTGAAATTTTGGTGCCGTTTTCGTCATATGAGAGTGGACATCTATTTGATGAGTTATCTGTGATCCAACCATGCTCCTTAAACAAAGAATTTTGAAGAAAGCTTGCCGTACTTAGTTTACCTTGTTTATTGTATCATGCATGCCATCACTGTTTCTTGCTGCCCTAGAAACGGAAAACTCAATGAGACATGAACTGAAGGAAAAAAGCAACCGAATATCAATTGACTTAAGCGCATTAAATAACTTGTCTCCCTTTTATTGGTACGCATTACAACCAACATTACTTAGACCAGTAAAACAAGTTAGTTTGCAATGTTATATTTAGTGCTTAAGCAGTGTTACCCCATAACGATAAAATATCTTAAGGAAACTGTGAAATTGCTGTAGAAATACAATATGTAGTTATTACCTCAATTGATTGATATAGAGAACATTTGAATACAAAGTTTCTTGTAATAAATTATCTCAAATTTTCTGCATTATAGTAATGTTGTGCATCGGAATTGTCTGAAATAATTAAAATGAAATCATCACCATTACAAACATTTGTCATTTAAATACATTTCTATATACATATATATTTTCCATCGATAGCAAAAATGTCAACCCTGTCTGACTATAATTTTACCACATTCACCACACAATGTGTAAATACTCACTACGGTGCGCAAATAACCTCATTTGTTGATAGAAAACTAGCTGACCCGGCGAACTTCGTCCCGCACGACATTTGTTGTTTTTTTATAATGAAATACGCGAGATGGCGAATCAATGGCGATGCAAATTGACGAAGAAACCCAACTAAGGGAAGAGGAGGGAGCTACTGATTAACACAATCGAGGCCCTCAAATAAGCAATGTTGCTGCTAAGTTTCAGTAAAGAAATGGATAGCGCTTGAACCATATTTAAATTATATTAGCAGGGCTACGCCCCCTTATTCAATACCCGCACAATGCCCTCTGTCGAAGGAGAAAATGGTAGGTTCGTACTAAGTGTCATTGCTGAGCGACTTATAGTTCAGCGAAATATTTGGGTCACAACAAATGTGCCCCGCCCCTTGTCCAACGCCCATAAAATCTTACCAGTAGAATGACTCATCTATGGGACGACACTATACTAAATTTCAATGATGTGCACCTTACAATTTCGAAGATATTCTCTATTAAAAATTTGGCTTGTATGGGCGGTGCCACGCCCCCTTGTTCAATACCCGCACCATTCCCTTTGTCGAAAGATATGAATAAATGGTAGGTTCGTACTTAGTTTCATTACTGCGCGATTTATAGTTCAGCGGAATAATTGGGTCACAAAAAATGTGCCACGCCCCTTGTCCACCGCCCATTAAATCTGACCAGTAGAATGACTCATCTATGGGACGACACTATACTAAATTTCAATGCTGTGCACCTTACAATTTCGAAGATATTCTATATTAAAGATTTGGCTTGTATGGGTGGCGCCACGCCCCCCTGTCCAATACTCGCCTCATTTCCTTTGTCGAAAGATATGAATAAATGGTAGGTTCGTACTTAGTGTCATTGCTGCGCGATTTATAGATCAGCGGAATAATAGGGTCACAAAAAATGTGCCACGCCCCATTTCCAACGCCCATCAAATCTTACCAATAGAATGCCACATCTATGGGACGACACTATACTAAATTTTAATGCTGTGCACCTTACAATTTTGAAGATATTCTATATTAAAGATTTGGCTTGTATGGTCGGTGCCACGCCCCCTTGTTCAATACCCGCACCATTCCCTTTGTCGAAAGATATGAATAAATGGTAGGTTCGCACTTAGTTTCATTGCTGTGCAACTTAAAGTTCAGCAAAATATTTGGGTCACAAAAAATGTGCCACGCCCCTTGTCCAACGCCCATCAAATCTTACCAGTGGAATCACTCATCTATGGGACGACGCTATACCAAATTTCAATGCTGTGCGCCTTACAATTTCAAAGATATTGCATTATTAAGATTTGGCTTGTATGGGTGGTGCCACGCCCCCTTGTCCAATACTCGCCCCATTCGCCCTGTCGAAGGACATGACTAAATAGTAAGTTCGTAGTGAATTTAATTGATGTGTGACTTATGGTTCCAAAGTTATTATCTGAAAATGTACAAAATTCACGGTCAAATATCGCATGGATTTTCCGACTTTTCCAATAGATTTTCCGGAATTTTCTTTTCGCACGAACCTGAACTGACTTAATACGAATCGAACAAAACAAACCCCATGAAAATCGGCCGTTCCGTTTGACCGTGATGCTATCACACACATACTGCCACTCTCTTTTATATATATAGATATATATATAATATATAATATATATATATATATATATAGATAGATGTCACGGAAAGCCGCGCAAAATCAATGACAATTTGCAAGCTGATCCAAAACGCAGCGTTGTCCGCCAGTGGTCCGGTGTCAAATCGTCTGCAATCATGTATTATTTCTAAATCGTATTGTCATTTTCATATAGCCAATTGTGCATCAGTCGCCAGAGCAGCTAGCAGATTGGCTCGTTGAGTCTTGTTATTTATGTCATTATGCCATTTATACCAATTCCGTAATGAAATAAACTATTATTTATTTTAAATTATTATTGAAATTATTTCATCATGTACCAATTCCAGTTTTAAACATATTTTAAAATTAAATTTCACATTACAATCAACAATTATTTGTGGTAAATATATATGCCGAAGCAGAGTTGCTTTTGAAGAGCCAACGAAATAATTTTAAATTTGTTCATAAATTTTGCTGAAAACCAACTAATTTATGAGAGTATTCTTTAACTTTCTTTTCCCCTGGTTATACCAACATAAAAAGTCGATTCATTTATAAAATCGTGTTAATTTACATTTAAGAAATTCATGTAAGCCCGCAGTTTTTTCAGGAATTTTCACGTAACACAATACTGCCATCAGTGTACCTATTCACCACAGTGGCCAGTTTTACGCGTGAACAACAATTTAACAGATCTTGTCATACAGAATCGACGTCTGGAGTTTCGCTACCTAGGATTTACTTTGGTGCAAGCAATTTACTGGTAACACTACGGAAACAACAAAAATGCAATATATTTTATTAGTGCTTTTGGGCGTATTGTCAAAATCAACTGCCGAAATGCAGTGAAAAAATGAGTCAATCAGAAGCCACAGCAAATGCTGCGGCTATTTTGACAATCAGTATGGCCATTCCTCAATATTCAAAAGAAAAACGTTTAATAAGCTACGATGCTGCCACTACCTATTGATTTTGCACAAGTATGCTCAACTATGCATTTTATTATAAATATGCAAAAATATGCACTAACTAGCGGAAAGGCGCTAGGTGGCGAATGTATGGTGAAGCAAATTGACGAAGAAAACCAACTAAAGGAAGAGCTACTTATTAACGCAATTGAAGCCCACAAATCAGCAATGTTGCTGCTTAGTTTTAGCTTAAAGAAATGGACTGCGCTTGAGCCATGCCGTTTCAAAAACCAATTTTTAACATTTTTACTTACGCCACCATTCCCTCTGTCGTAAGGGAAAATGGTACGTTCGTACTAAGTTTCATTGCTGTGCGATTTATTCAGCCCATTGTCCAACGCCCATCAAATCTTACCAGTAGAATGACTCATCTATGGGAGGACGCTGTATTAAATTTCATTGTTGTGCACCTTACCATTTCGAAGATATTCTGTATTAAAGATTTTGCTTGTACGTTGGTGCCACGCCCCCTCGTCCAATATCCGCCCCATTCCCTCTGTCGAAAAACATGACTAAACAGCAAGGTCGTAGTGAATTTAATTGATGTGTGACTTATGGTTCCAAAGTTATCGTCTACAAATTTGGGCTGGTGAAAAAGTGCCACGCCCCGTTTTCCTAAAATTTTCTTTCATACCAACTACGAATAATAATAATTACAAAAACCAGCCAAATCGGTCTAGCCATTCTCAAGTGATTCGCGGTCAAACATGGCTGGGATTTTCCGACTTTTCCAATAGATTTTCCGGGATTTTCTTTTCGGATAAACCTGAAATGACTCAAGACGAATCCAACAAAAAAAAACCCCATGGAAATCGGCCGATCCGTTTGAGTGTGATGCGCTTACACACATACATCCACTTTCTTTATCTATATACTAGTAGGGCCCTGCGGCTTTGCACGCAAGCCCAAGAAGTCAATGAGCCCAATAAATCAAGTTTCTTCATACTACACTCTATGGGCAATGCCACGCCTCTTTTATGTAATGCCCAATCCATTCCTCCAGTCGAAGGGTGTGACCCGGGTTCATTGATATGCGACTTTCAGTTCCAAAGTTACGCGGAAAATTTCAGTCACAAGAAATATGCCGCGCTCCTTGTTCAACGTCCATAAAATTTTGCCAGCAGAATGACACATCTATGGGACGATGGTATACAAAACTTCAAAGCTTTCCAACTTATTGTTCCGAAGCTATTCCACATTAAAAATTTGGGTTCTATGGGCGGTGCCATGCCCCTCGTCCAATACCCACCCCACTCTCCCTGCCGAAGGGCACATCTAAATCGTAAGTTTGTGTCAAATCTCTTTGATGTGTGATTTGTAGTTCCAAAGTTATTCAAAACATTTGAGTTGCTTAAAAAGTGCCACGCCCCTTGTCCAACGCCCATTACATTTTACCAGTGAAACGGCATATCTAAACGGTGGCCCCGCATCAAATTTTAATGCTGTCCGACTTCTCATCACGAAGATATTCCATATTGAAAATTTAAGTTGTATAGGAGGTGCCATACAGAAACATACATTCAGCTAATCGGCTGTCTAGTTTTTGTGTTTTAGGGCCAATTTTTCAGTGCGAGTTTAACTCAGTTTCTAGTTTAAATTTAGTTTAAACGCAAAATCGAATTTTGCAGTCAAACTTGACTGAAGTTTAAACTCAGTTTAAACGCCCAACCCTGCACGGTTAAACTAAGTTTAAACTGTCAACAGCCACTGACAGTTCAATTATTTTTTGTTTTGGTCAGCTCTGGCCTGTCGTGAGCGAAATTCTTTTTTTGCACTTTTTTTAGATTCTTATACTTTGTGCGCAACGTTTTCGCGCACCGGAACTTATCAACAAATTTTGAATCATAATCGTCCTCAATTTCTTTCCATTTCGTTTGTTTTTCCTCGGCACTCACGCGGTCTGTCTTGCGCTCGAGCACTTGTTTATTTTTTTTTCACAAGTGCAGGAAGATGTTCGATTTCCCGAGACGAAAAATTTGGACTCCGTTTACTTATTTTGAATTTTCTGATGAAATACATTATTTGAGCGCAAAGAATTTATTTACGAATGACAATCAAAACAAAGGAAAATTATTAGCTAGATAAAAATATTGCCGGTATTGCCACACTCAAATGACAAATATTTGCTCCAGTTAAACTAGCACTGAAAAACTGCTTTGTCGTTTAAACTGAGTTTATATTTAAACCAAGTTCAAGGAAACTACGTTTGAACTGCGTTTAAACTCGCACTGAAAAATTGGCCCTTAGTGTCGTGGGAACAAAGAAACATACATTAATTTTTATATACAATATACTTATAGATATTTGCTGCAATGACTCACACAATTTTTTTATATCCATATTGTTTTGCACAAATATACCACAGTTAATTTCTGTCATCATAATGGGCATTGCAGGAAGGCGTAAAAGGTGGGCGTGGTCAACCTTATATTGCCTATGTTTACCGCTATGAAACACAGAATCATTTTACATCAGCATTAATTTTCAGACATGTACCGTAGCTTCATTTTGTTAGTTCAGTGGGCGCGGAAAGTGGGTGTGGCCGATTATAGTATAGCCTATGTTTGCCGCAATGACACGCTTAATCGTTTGACACCCATATTGCTGAGACAAATATATCATGGCTGATTTGTTATTATAGTGGGCGTGGTGAAAAGGCATATCAGGTGGGCGTGGTCAATCTTATATATCTTATGTTAACATCAATGAAACACGGAATCATTTGATACTAATACTAATTTACAGACATGTAGCCTATTATAGCCTATGTTTGCCGCAATGACACGCTGAATCGTTTGATACCCATATTGCCTTACAAAAGCATACCATAGATGAGTTTTGTTACCATAGTCGGCGTAAGAAGGGGGCGTGGTCATTCTCATATAGCCTATGTACCATTCCCCCAGATCAAAAAATGTTTGGTGCTTATTTCATCTAAATCGGTTCAGCAGTTTTTGCCTGATTGTGGCTCAAAAAAGCAACGTCACACTTGGCTTTATACATATAATTAGTGTCCGACCGAATATTCGGTTTCGGTTTCGGTTTCGGCCCAAATAAGTGGTTTCGGTTTCGGTTTCAGTTTCGGCCAAAAAATGGCCGAATAGCCGAAACCGAAACTTTCTAGAATATTTTTTACATTTTATTGTGTAGCAGATATATAGTGAAAGGAGGAATAATTTAGATGCCACCAATGTAAATAAACTTCATTTTTTAGCATATAATATTAAATTATTTAATTTTGAATATTAGCGAGTAAGGTACGAAAGGGTGATTTTTTCATGTTTACGTTTTTAAAAAATGAATAAATTGGTTTTTTTTAATAAGTATTTATTTATTTATGCTATGTTTGTTTGTTTGTTCTTTATTTACTTAATGTAAAATTCGTTTGTTGAAAAAAGTGCTTGATATGGTGATTTTTATTTCAACTAGAAAGTTTCGGTTTCGGTTTCGGTTTCGGCCGAATATTAAAAAAAAACCGAATATTCGGTTTCGGTTTCGGTTTCGGCCCAAAAAAGTGGTTTCGGTCGGACACTACATATAATAGTATAGATATAGATATAAAAGAAAGTGGCAGTATGTGTGTAAACGATTCACGCTCAAACGGACAGGCCGATTTTCATGGGGTTTTTTTTGTTGGATTCGTATTAAGTCAGTTCAGGTTCGTGCGAAAAGAAAATTTCGGAAAATCTATTGGAAAAGTCGGAAAATCCCTGCCATATTTGACCGTGAAATCTGAACATTTTCAGATAATAACTTTAGAACCATAAGTAACACATCAATTAAATTCACTACGGACTTACTATTTAGTCATGTCCTTCGACAGAGAGAATGGGGCGAGTATTTAACGAGGGGGCGTGGCACCACGCATACAAGCCAAATCTTAATAATGGAATATCTTCGAAATTGTAAGGTGCACAGCATTGAAAATTAGTATAGCGTCATCCCATAGATGTGTCATTCTTCTGGTAAAATTTAATGGGAGTTCGACAAGGGGCGTGGCAATTTTTTCGTGACCCAAATATTTTGTTGAACTATAAGTCGCACAGCAATGAAACTAAGTACGAACCTACCATTTTCTCTTTCGACAGAGGGAATGGTGCGGGTATTGAATAAGGGGGCGTGGCACCGCCCATGCAAGCTAAATCTTTAATATAGAATATCTTTGAAATTGTAAGCCGTACAACACTGAAATTTAGTACCCCGTCGTCCCATAGATGAGTCATTCTACTGGTAGGATTTGATGGGCGTTGGACAAGGGGCGTGGCACCTTTTGTGACCCAAATATTTTGCTGAACTATAGGTCACACAGCAATGAAATTAAGTATGAACCTGCCATTTATTCATAACGCAGGGCTGTCAAAGTTTTCGGTTCGAAATGAAAATCCCTGTAGTTAGTACTCCGTCGTTCCATAGATGAGTCATTCTACTGGTAAGATGTTATAAACGTTGGACAAGGGGCGTGGCACATTTGTTGTGACCCAAATATTTCACTGAACTATAAGTCGCTCAGCAATGACACTTAGTACGAACCTACCATTTTCTCCTTCGACAGAGGGTATTGTGCGGATATTGAATAAGGGGCCGTAGCACCGCCCATATAATTTAAATCTGGTTCAAGTGCAGTCCATTGCTTTACTGAAACTTAGCAGCAACATTGGTTATTTGTGGGCCTCAATTGCGTTAATCAGTAGCTCCTCCTCTTCCTTTAGTTGGTTTTCTTCGTCAATTTGCATCGCCATAGCTTCGCCATCTCGCGTATTTCATTATAAAAAAAACAACAAATGTCGTGCGATACAAAGTTCGCCGGGTCAGCTAGTATACGTATATAGATATGGATGGAAGAAAATATGCAATTTATTGCAAATATGCCAAAACATGCATTTAAAGCGAAATATACAAATATATGCGCTAACGTTGTCTATGTTGATTTTTTTCTAAATCAGTTTTTGTACCTTTGAAAAAGTATAGATTTTTGGCCACAAAATTGTCAGTCAATTGTTTACAACAAAAAACGTTTCCATCAAACCAAAAACAGCTCGAAGGGCTTTGAATCGATCCGTGCAAAGGTACCCTAGTAATCTGTCAACCCAGTTTGCAAAAAGTGGTTTCGAGAAAAATTCTTGTGAAGCTTTGCGAATGCTCAGCGCGTGTTCCAGAGCGCCGTGGAAAATCAAGAATTGAACCTCTTTAAATGTATTTTGGACTATTTATAGGAACAACTCGTTGGTTTTGTGACTCCAAAGTTTTCTTTAATCAAAAAAGCAAAATTCTAGAGTGGCGTTACCCCTTAATATGTAAACATTACTTAATTTCAATGATAATAAGAACGAAGCATAAAGTTGCAATCTTGCAAAGGAGGAATCGAATGGTGGATTATGCAAATCATCTCAGTCTTGCGCAGGTTTTGAATAGGAATAAAATAAATGGTGTGCACACCACAATCGGGACACTTGTTTTCTGATATAAAAATAAAACAAAGTAATCTAGAATTTTTGTTAGCAATTTATTTCTACTCTTTGGTCTTTATGGTATGATAAAGTAGAGATTTATTTATAATATTTTTCTCCGTATGCGACCAACCGCACTTTTCGTCAGACTCCTGCCATAAATTTTTGCACGAAGCATTCGTCCAATTTTTTAGACCCCACAACCGCTTTCTCCGGAACTCTCCTGTCTTCTTCTGTCGATACGCTCGCATCACTCTTCTTTAACTATCGACCAGTAGTTCTCGATAGGGTGGAGTTCCGGGCTATTCGAACCCATTCTCTTCATACCACTGCAGAATTTCCCTGGAGTAGTGGCAAGTAGCCAAGTCAGGCCAAAACAACGGCTTTGATGTGTGGCGACAAATGAGAGCCAGCAGTCTCTTTTCGAGGCATCCTTCCCGGTAAATATTGTCATTCATTGTACCGACTGTTACAAAAGGGGTTTGTTTTAAAATCGCACGAACAGATAGCTTGCCAAACCATGGTCTTCATTGGGCCCTTGATTTCACCTTGTATTCATTAACAAAATCTTGGCGATTCGTGGCTGTGTAGAAATCTTGTCCAGCTAAAAATTTAAAGTTGTTGAAGCTGTATGTTTCAACATCCATGATGACACAACTGAATTTTGTTAACAAATTTTCGTACAAGTACGGCAACGGCGTTGAGATTTTGTTTCGCGTCCCGATCTGGCACAACTTGAGCCTTGTAACTCTTCAAGCTTGCCCGCCCCTTGGATTTCTGATTGTAGCTACCGAACGACTTGACATTCGCGGTTTTTTTTAAATGCGGCAATCACTTTCTTCGTGCATCTAACATTCTTCTGGCCATGGTCACCACCACTACCCGCCTTACGATCAACACTCAGTCTTTCATTAAAATTTTTCAACACTTTACCGCATGTCGATGGTGCAAAGTTTAGCTTTTTTTTGCAATTTGGCGAATACTGAGGTTGAGATTTGTAGTGTGTTCGTGCAAGATTAGTTTCTACGTTCGTTTGCCTCGTTCATTTTTTTACTAATAAAACAGGTTTTGAAAATGTTTTTAATTGAACATTGAAAACCAAGTCATAGATTACTTACATCTAACATTTGACTTTTCAAAGAGTTTTATTTTATAAGAAACAGGGGTTTTAAAGTGTCCCGATTTTGGCTTGCACACCAGAGACTGGCAATGAGTACTAATAAAATTAGTATACTTAAGTCATGACTCATGAGCCATAACAATTGGTGCAAGTGAATACTCAAACCAATTCAACAAAATACTATTACTCATTCGCACCAAAACATCAAAATACTCAAAATACTCTTACACGAATGTGTACCGGTATGGATGAGTTGAGTAATAATTCGTCTTGTGCTTTGCGCTTTTTGCTAAAAAGCTATTGTTTGCTTTTAGACGCGTATCTGGTTGCTGCTGTGCATTGATACTGAAGAATTAATATTACATTTGTATTTTTATTCAGAAATTGCAATATTCTCAAATTCAACTAAGGAGAAAGCGAAACTGAAAATTACTCCAATGACTTAAGTCATTCCATTGAACCATTGGTGTTTCTTGGTGTTTTGAGTGATTACGGTATAACACAATAAACCTATTCACTCAATGACAGATCTGAGCACGCACTGGTTCATATCAGCAAAGAACTTATTCATTGTTCACACACAAAATATGTGTGCATGCGTAAACGAGTATACGTGGATATGAGTTGGATGTTTTTCTTTCACTCATATCCACTAATACTCTTTCTTGTGTTATTCAACCAATGACTTAAAAAAGAGAATAATTGCAGTTCTCTGTTGCACACCCTTTACGTATATAAGAATTCAGTTTTGTTCTGCTGTGCTCAGAGGCGGAAGTATTTTCTGTTTTATTTTCAAAACTGCAGTAGATAATACCGTTTTTTTTTAAGGAATCTGACGGAGATGAAAAGGCAAAGGATGGTCCAACACACGACATAAAAATAGAGAATGGAATAGCTGTAAATACCGTAGAAAAAGGACAAAGTGAAGAAGAGAAAACCGAAAAAATTGTTTTGGAAGAAGTCACGTATACTACCTTAAAGCCGTAAGTATAAAATACTGCTACGAAAATTAGTTTTGTTACGTAACGCAGGCGTATTCGTTTCTCTGGATTGTACTCAATACAACGATTTACATAATTTAAAAGCATGTTTAATGAGAGGTTTAGATCATCGGCCGGGATTTCCTTCAGGATGTCGATGCAAGCCTTTTGATGGCTTTTATGTCCTTAAATCGCTTTTTTTCATCGACAAATGTATTACCGGATCAGGTGAAGTGGTTGATGGTTAAATTTCGACTTTTAGTCTGTGCAGTACAATCTATGCACACACTTTTGGATGGACGTTAAAACGTGATAAATTTACGTCAAAGAGTTTCGCATCAGTCGTTTACCAAATACCTTCTCGGGTGTCCCCAGGCGATTATGCCGCCATTTTGAATAAAACTTACAATACAAAATATATTTTCCATACCTCAGTATGTGTTTGATAAACCTTCTGGAAAGAAATCTAATAGTTTTAAGAATCACAAGATAAATCGCTAAAATTTGGTATTTTTTCGGCCGCTAGAGTTTTGCCCCATAATTGATGCTAATTCCGAATGTGATGATAAACAATCATTGTTTTACGAAGATGATATAGAAGTAGAGGTAAATGATGAAAGAGGATCGAAACTGAATCAGTCGATGATGATTTAGTAACTTCCTCTGGTGATAGTCCGTTTTTCGAAAAAGGACTAACTTTAACGATTTATTACGCGACGATGGAAATTCTTTAAAAAAAAATTCCAAAGGGAGAAACAAAACTCAATATTGGCTCTTTGTTAAATGCACATTTTACTACCGATCACACAAACATACTTTCACTTCAGACGCAATAACTTCGCATTCATTGAACCAAATTTCATGAAATTTTTACTAAAAATGGGGAAACAAATTCAAATATCCAAGGGCTGCGCAGCGCAAATGAAACTGTGTGACCCAGAAATTATGTGAACTGCGTATACGTATCTCGTAAAACCAGCACACGTGTTCCGTATTCATTCCATAAACCCAGCAATACGAGTTATTTGTCTGAATTAGACTTTGAAATAGAACCTATATAATATAATATGGGTGTAATATCGGCTGTTCACGCACTTTTTCAATTAGTTCTTCAATTTTTGCAAGCTAACGTGTCGGCTGCGCGTAGGAAACTGTATTTCAACTACAACGCGACGCAGGTGTGCGAATGCACGTCTCTCCGCCGCACGCGGCTATGTCGCTGTATACGCCATTATACGGTACTGCATTATTTACAGAAAACTGAACTGCGTTGCGCTGTGCTGCTTGTGCGGCCTGCGTCTTCGTATACGCCTAGGCTAACCCGATAACGGGTTGTTATGGCCAGTTAAGTAAGTAACACAAGCAGGCGATTCATCCACTTTTGCCAGCGCCTCCACCTCCTGCGTTCCGACCACGTGTGCAGCCCAATCAATACCTCGTGCCTCACATGCGCCTCAAAAGCGCAGCTGCAACTCCACCTTTCCGCCAGCAGTCGGCAAATTCCAGGCAGCCAGCTCCTTTTTCAGCTGGACCACCTTTAGTTGCTCGAGTTAACCATGTCTGCGTTTTATAATTTGTTCTTTGTTCTTTACTTTCAGTAGCACAATCCCAATTCTGACACCTAACGAAAATTAGTTCTGCAGGCTTATTCGTCTCTCAGGATTGTGCTCAAGAAAATAAAATACACTACAGTTCTCAAACGCAGTTAACAACAAGCAGTCACTTTATTTACAACTTCACACCTTACTGTCCTTACACTTGTTACTTATTGCACTACTCCGTGTTGCACATTTGCTTGCTAAAACAAAACTGTTCCCTCTGCACTGTATTCGGCTGCTTTGTATACTTGTGTGCTCGTCGCGCAGATCGTTCTCGCTCATTCCAATTGGACTCAAAACTTCCAGTATCATCGCGAGTCATCTTTGCTAATGTTCTAACGGAATTAAGCAAGTCGGCCGTATTCTAAAATTACGCGTGCCAGTAAAAGCATTCTAGTACCTTGCATAGCGACAGGGTGCCTTATCGTCACAATATCTATGTATATAAAAATGAACCTTGGTCCGTTCGGATGCTTAAAACTTGCAAACGACTGGACCAAATTGGAAACTTCCTTCGGCGTGTTTGTCCGTAATTGCTACGCAATTTAGGAAAAAAAGAAAAGTCGAGGAAACGGGGCGTGGCACCACCAGCATTCATTTTTAGACAATATCTTTGGAACCATAAGTCATAAATCAATTAAATTTGCTACGAACTTACTATTTAGTCATGTCCTTCGATAGAGGGAATGGGGCGGGTATTGAACGAGGGGGTGTGGCACCACCCATACAACTCAAATATTTTATATGGAATAGTTTCGGAAGTATAAGTCGCACAGCACTGAAATTTGATATGACATCGTCTTATAGAAGTGTCATTCTACTGGAGAGATTTGATCCGCGTTGCACAAGGGGCGTGGCACATTTGTTTGACCCAAACTATCCGCATAATTTGGGAACTGTTAGTCGCACAGCAATGGAACTCAGTACGAACTTACCATTTAGTCATAATTTTCGACAGAGGGAATGGGGGGTATTTAACAAGGGGGCGTGGCACCGCCCATACAACTAAAATTTTGTATATGGAATAGCTTTGGAATTGGAGGCCGCATAGCATTAAAATTTGGTGTACCGTCGTTTCATAGATGTGTTATTCTACTGGTGAGATTTGATTGGCGTTGCACAACGGGCGTGGCACATTTTTTATGACCCAACATTTACGCAGTACTGTAAGTCGCAAGTCAATGAAACTTTGTACGAACTTTCCACTTAGTAGCACAATTCGACCAGAAGAAAGTTGTGAGCATTGGACAAGGGGGCGTGGTACCGCCTCCATTTTTATATACATAGATTATTCGCCCTGACTATTTAACTGATTGATTTATTTATCATCGCCCAGTCCAAACCGCTGATGGTACAAACCTGAATTTTGAACTGTAGGTACATCTTGAAGAATGAACCTCTGCTAAGACGGGATTTTTTGAAATTCGGGACAAAGAGGCACAACATGTGTTAAGGTGTTGTATGAAGAAACGAATTTTCATAGACATATTGATTTCGAACTTTCTGAAAATACTCTAGATTAAAAATAATTCGACAAGTTTGGTTTACGGGAAGACTAAAAAAAACATGAACCGATGGGCCTACTGACTTCATAAATTGTAAACATACTTGAAATCAAACAAAATTAGACACGTGTTTCTCGTTATTTTCAAAATCGAAATCTAACCGGAGCAACGACGATTTAAATGTATGAAGAAACAAATGAAGAAACAAATTTGTTTGAGCCTTTTGGCTTCAAACTTAGTGAAATTACTTCAAATGTAAAATAACTCGAAACGTGTTTGTAATTTTTCCGAATATTAAAATCGGACAGGGTCAAAGACGCGTTAAAAGTTTGTATAGAGAAACTGTGAAAAACATGAATTAAGGGGCCCATTGACTTCAAACTTGGTGAAAGTACTTAGTGAGAAATAAATTTACACGTGTTTTTTCACTTTCGACTTTAAACTTAGCAAAAGCACTTCAATCGGGAAATAATAAAAACGTGCTTTTAATTTTTTTGAAAATCGAAATCTACCATGGTAAACCCTTGGTTTACCATGGTAGAACTTGTTTAGAGTAAATGTGAAAACACATTATTTTATGGGTTTTTTGACTTTAAAACTTTTTAAAACACTTTAAATCAAAAATAATTAGATAGGTACATGTTTTTTTTAATCAAAATTTAGCGGGATCAACAATGGGTTAAGAATTTGTATCGAGGGAAACAAGAGAGCTTGCGTGCGTAATATAATATAATATAACCGGGATTATAACAGAGCTCAAAACTTAGCTGAGAGCAGATGGACTTTCCTCTGTCCGGTTTGCAGCGCGGCTCATGCGCTCAAACTAAGCTCGAAGTTCAAGCTCAAAGTTATCTGTTTATGATCGAGTAAAGGCAGTACGAGACCACAACTTGTGCACAAACTGCCTGTCCCATACTCAATTGAAGCGGGATTGCACAAGTAAACACACTTGTTCGCAATGCCAGAAGCAGCATCATTCTATGCTTCACTTCGCTTCTGGCACAACCCCAAACCGGCAAAGAGACACCATCTTACCAATTTTCACGACTCATGCTCGGAGTCCATCAAACAGCTCATCCGCCTCGAGAAAATTCCGGAGTTCTCAAGATGGATCATATTCCGTCACCTCGCGAAAACGGAAAAACCGTCCTGTGCAGTCCCTCAGCCCAACGGTTAAGGAAACAGCCCCTCGCCCCATGTCTAAATCTAGACAGTTTGGGCACACCGCAGCCGAAGCGCAATCCCCGCGCAACACTCATCCACAGTCAGCTGCAAGCCGTAGACGACGACCGCAGGACTTCAATCGGACTCGCTCGCCTCGCCTTGATAGCGCATCCCGTCCGAACGCGAGTCATCTCCACACTCGCGGCTGCACCGAGATCCGAACCAAGGACTCAGGCCAGCAAGTTGCGCGGACGCCGAGTTCGGACCCTCATTCCACGAGCCATCCAAACCCTAATGGACCTCCGGGGGGTCTTCTAAATGCACGAGTGCATCCGGCCCCAGGATGTTTAGATCGCTAAACACCGCCTGTAGCGCGGCTCCTAAAATTGAAT